>QANZ01027390.1:29858-90579 GCA_003254925.1 Chamaecrista fasciculata | reverse complement strand
CTTGGGATGGAAGATTTGATCTTGCATTTTAGAGTTTGGGATAGGGTAAAAGTCGACTTTATGGTTTAAATATTAAAGTAATATTTAAATTATAAAATCAAATTCTCATGACTCATTCCAACCAATAGGATTAGAGCAAATCAAGATTTGATCCAAGATTTGATCTAAGATAATCAAATTCGAAATTGGGCCTTTATTTTTGAATTATAATATTAAGTTTAATATTATAAATCAAAAGATATTTTGAGATATCTAAAAGATATCCCATATCTTAGAGATATCCTAATTGGATTAGGATTCCCTAAAACTAGGAATGAGAACACTATAAATAGAGGCACTAGGCACCTATCTCAGAGATATCTCACAACACAGATCAATTCTTGGTCAGACCAAGAATTTCGCCTAGAGCTCTATAGAGAGTGTGAAAAATCGCCTAGTCCTAATATTATGAGAGTGAGTCGATTTTCTTGAAGAAAGAGAATTGGACCTGCACCTGATAATATTAGTACTTCCCAATCAATCTTGATAATCAAGAACAGTTCTTGATTATTCAAGAATCATAGATTTAGTTCCCGTTTTCACTTAGGAAGAAGTGAAGGAGGCTAGCACCTAGGCATCTGCCAAACTGCTCGTGTGGATTACCGGTAGAGGAAGGACACTCAGTGGACTTCTCAAATTCGCGAATACGATAAGTCACCGATCAAAACTAGGTAAACATCTTTTCTTATCTGGTATAAACATAGTTAGTGGATCCTGGAAGGAATCACAGAGTTAGCTTTTAATTTTATTTGCGTTTTAGTCCAAAAATTTTTAATTTCTTCCGCTGCGCTCCCTCTGTGATTTCCCAACACTTAGAAGCTGTGAGAGAGTCTCACAACTCATTCTTCCTTAAAACCCCATGGTGGATGGTGTTTTAAGAAAAGATGTCGAACCCTATTAGATAAGGTTTGATCTAAGATAATTGATCTCATACCAACCTCAAAGGGTGTGCTCTAGAAGCCGTTGACTTCACACTAAACCTGTTTCATCTGGAGAACACCATATGAGATATGGGATAAAAGGAATCTCTTAATGTCTCACTACGAGTTTGTTTGGATACCCTGAGAAGGGATATCAAGTTTACTACCCATCTGACCACAAAGAGTTTGAAGTCAGAAGAAGGATACCTTTTAGAAAGGAATTCGTTGTTTCCAAAAGAAACAGTGGGAGTAAAATGAATCTTGAAGAGTTCAAGATCCATGAAACAAATCAGAGGCACAGACGAAAATTAGAGAAGATCCGCAAGAGTTGTGGAAGCTACTCTAAAACATAAGGACAACGAAGTTCTGATAGAACACGTTCTCGATTTCAAAGATGGGATCTTTGGTCATTGAGAGCAAGGATGTGTTGCTCTAGGAGCGTGGTGAGCCCGCCACCAGTTAGAAATTTCAATCTTTGTTTTGATGAATACACCAAAGGAGTTTGGCTTCATACAAAACTTAGATGGGTCCTATGTTTACAAGAAGGTTAGTGGGAACACAATTGCAATCATGGTGCTATGTGTCATGGACATATAGCTAGTTGAAATCTGTATTACTATCCCTGAGATTGAGAATCTTAGAGATATTAATCACTTTCAATAAAGGATGAGAAGTTGGGATTTATGAGATAGTTCTCAGAGGAACTTCTTAAAATTGAGTCAAGAAGTACATTCTTGAATAAGATACTGAAGAGTTCAGTATGAGAGACTTCAAGAAGTGATTCATGGCGATGAATCAAAGGGATTAGTCTTTTGCAAGAATCAATGTTTCCTGAAACACGTGATGAGCAAAGACACATGAATGGCATCCCATGTGTTTGGCAATAGGATCCATCATGTTGTACTAGACTCAATATGGAATTTGCCCAGTATGTGATAGGGTGTGACCCTGTTGAGGTACACTGGAAGGCTATCATAAAAGTCCTTAGTGCTTGAGAAGCACTAAAGACAAATTCTTGGTATATGGAAGAATTAATGTGTAAGGTGGTTACACAAGAAGCCCATTATTCGAACCAACCAAGATTAAAGCGCAGTTATGAAAATGTATTCCCTGAACAGTAGAGATCGTAAGTTGGAATGGTTCCAAGCGGATTGCGATCGCTGATTCTACAAGAATGGGTTAGTAGCGTGGGACGCAGACTGTAAAAGCTAATGTCTGAAGTATGCTTATAAGTCATCCTGTGAAGACAAGAAGACGCCTAAGCAGGGAAAGAGTTTCCCCACTGACATTCCGACAGTGATGTACTCAGATAAGATCACCCAGAGATGGTGATACTTAGATATGTAAAATAGCAGTCGAGGATTCTGCCAGTTCTCTTGCTAAACCCCACCACAGGTTTACATGAAAACATGTAACGTCAATTGGGAATTAGACGCACATTAATGGATGTTTCTAAGAGTTAGATACAGTTTGATTAATGATTGTACCTAGTGCAAGTGGGAGTTTGATGGAGATTGTGCCCTAGGGTCAATCATCCTTTAGATATGTTGGGAACATATCAATTAATTTATGGAGATAAATTAATGGTTATCATATTATTAGCATGTTTACTATGATAACAGTCCATGATTAATTATGAGATAATTAATCTAAACAGTCCCTGGTCGCTCATTCGAGTGGGAGCTTGAATTGAACTAAGACCAGCATGACCTCGGTGCATGAGATGCACGCACTAGATGCTGGGACGAGAGTCATGGTGCAATTATGTAAGAGTTACAAGTTGCTGGACCGACCCGGAGAGTTCTGCATGGGTTCAGTCATTAGCTAGTCTCTCCTGTACAATCTGTCATGATGCCCTTAGACCTGAGGTCTTGACTATTCCGGCATTACAGTTGTCAAGCTTTGGCTTAGTCTAACGTTATCCGTAACAGGGTAGCCATAAGGGCTGAGTACGGGTTTGGTTGATTGTCGTGCTGAGGAATGTGGTTGACCAAGATGGAATTTTGTCCCTCATAGAGATGGGAGATATTTAACTGGGCCCCTCGACGAGTCTGTCCAAGGGAATGTGTGGCCACACTGGATATTGGGACTTACTCAGGAGATCGAGAAAGTTGAGGTTTGGATTTTGGATGACATTCCCATGCCTGATCCTTACCGAAATATCGTAGGACAAAAAGGGATCTGAACATGATAGTACTAAGGTTAAGTCGTTTAGGGGTTAAAACGATAACTCACGTGTTTTGGGTAGTCGTGATGGCTTGCTAGAGTCCGCTCTCGACTTGTAAGTCATGAGATGATTTACTGCCAACTTCACGTGGGGCCTGCTGGGTCACACACGAGCAGGAACCAGATGCCAAGCTGGAACACGAGTTAACCCTAATTCGTGGGTCACATTTGTGACACCGTTTGAGACATAACTTATTGTGGGACATAAAGTCTTGTCTTGAATTAATTATCTACAGATATATAATATTTAGATTTGTGAGACAAATTTATATATATATATATATATGATAATTGTTAAATAGATAATTGGATTAGGCTATTTACAATTATATTCCTATTTATAATATTAGGGGAATTATAAATTAGATAATGTTCCTAAGAGTTAGGAAATTATTAATTTATTAAATTCACTAATATTAGGACTAAATAGGATGAGGTTGGCGCCTCATATATACAAGGAATTTAATTAATAAAAATGTTTTATTAATTAAAGTCATGGCTTGAAATTTGAAATTCAAATGAGATTTGATCTAGATTTCAAATGGATGAATTAAATATATTAAAGTAATATTTTAATTCATGACTTATAGGGCAAGTCGAAATTTTAGGTCCAATTGGATTTAAATATTAATGTAATATTTTAATTCAATTATCTAGAGTTTGAGACTTGGTGAGATTGACTTAAAGATATTCTGGGAATTCTTTAATTCAATATTGTTGGAAAATAACAAATTAGTTATAACTATCTAAGAGTTAGTTAGTTATTTTAATTTATTAAATTCCACCAAAAATAGGGGAAGATAGGCGCATGGAGGGAGAGAGAGATTTGGGAAGATTTGATCTTCCAAATTGATTCTCCAAGATTGCATTTTGATTCCAATTTTAATATTAAGGTAATATTTTAAATTGGAAATCAAGTCCTAAAATTGTGATATTAAGATATCATAATATTATGGTTTGATAATTATATAATTTTAGGCCTTCCTAAAATTATAATTATCAAAATCCCCAAACCCTATAAATACAAGCCTAAGTCGACTTTGGCAAGAGACTTAGAGAAGAATTGGATTCTTTGATAAGTGAGAGATAAGCCAATTCTAGAGAGAGAGAAATTTCGATTTTGATCTAGTCTAGAGAGAGAATTCACAAACTTGAGAATTAGATTCTTGAGAGTGAAATCACAAAAGGTGAGAGCCTCATGCACATAGAGTAAAAGTCGACTAAGCCTAAGTCTTCTTAGAGAGAAAATTCGATTTTCTCTTGGTGAGGAGAGAGAAAGAAAATCGCACCCTAGCTTTCCTAGAGAGAGAAAGTGGCGCAATATTAAGAGTTAATATTGTGTGACTAGGTTGTGTGGGATCAAGAAGTGTTCTTGGTCAAGGCGCCATAGAGTTCTTGGATATTCAAGAAGAGTTCTTGAATTCAAAAGAACACCCGTAGATAAAGGTTCCGGATTCACTTGAGAAGTGAAGGAGGCTAGCACCTAGGCATCTCCAAACTGTTCGTGTGGATTACCGGCGGAGGAAGGACGCGTCAAGTGGACTTCTTGGGAACGCCCCGTTCAACTAAAGCGATTGAAACTCTGAGGTATACCACTTAACCAAAAGTTTTAAATTCAGCTAGCGGATCCGTTCGGGAATTCTTGGACCTGGGCGTTTATTGTTTCTTTAAATTTTAATTTTACATGCTTCCGCTGCCTTAAGCGCCCATGAATTCCCAACAGATCATACATCATGCAAGAGAGAATGTTGGAACATAAGAGGAATAGATAAGATGAAAGGGGATCACCTTGTCGTAATCCTCTATGTGGCAAAAAGGAGCCTGTGAAATGGCCATTAAACAGAAGTGTGTATGAAACTGTTGTATAACTCTGTTTGATAAGTTGTATCCAATGTGGTGGAAACTGCATTTTTTGTAAGACAAAAGCAATAAACTGCCACGAGAGTCTGTCATATGCCTTTAAAATATCAAGCTTCAAAGCACACCATTTGGATTTGATTTTCTTTGCCTTGTGAATGTACGTCATGAGTTCGGAGGCTAAAAAGACATTGTCATTGATACTTCTTCCCTTTATGAAGCCATTCTAATTTGGAGCGATGAGATCTTGCAAAATGGGTTGCAAACGATTGACTAGCTATGATCTTGGAAATAAGTTTTTGGAAGACGTTGCAAAGACTTATTGGGCGAAAGTCTTTAATTGATTGAGGAACACCACTCTTAGGGATGAGGGTGATGAGGGTGTGATTGAAGTCTTTGAGTAGATAACCTGTTCCTGAAGAAAAGCATAATGGCATTGGAGACATCCTCTTGAATCAAATGCCAAAACTTTTGAAAGAAGAGAACTGGTAAACCGTCAGGACCAGGGGTTTTATCAGGTTTCATTTGGAAAAGAGCTGATGTGATTTCATCGGTGGTTATAGGCTCCTCCAAATGTTTTTGATGAAACTGTGTCAAAGAAGGAAGTGTCAGATGATTAAATTTTTCAAAGATGAATTCCGTAGAAGGGTGGTCCTGAGCCTTGTAGATTGATGAGAAGTGATCTACTGCAATCTGTTCCAGTTCTTCATACTGTGAAGTCTAGTTTCCTTGTTCATTTTTAAGGCGAAGCACCTGCTGTTTGGTTCTTCTTTGAGTAACAGTTGCATGAAAAAAACTTGTATTATTGTCACCATTAAGAAGCCAAAGTTGTTGGCTTTTCTGAGCCCATAATGTTGCTTCACAGTGCAAAAGGTGCTCCAATTCATGTCTGATGGCAAATTCAGATGTGTGAGAGTGAGAGTCAGGGGTAAGAGTGGTCTGTAAATGTGAGAGTTGTGCAGAAAGATCCTTAATTCTCTGCTGGACTTTACCAAAACAACTTTTGTTCCATTGAAGAAGGTCCGATAAAACTGCTTTGAGCTTATTGTTAACTTTGAACAATGAGGAGCCTCTATATTCTTTAGACCAAGCTTGCGATATGACTGAAAGGCAGGATGAATCCTTGAGCCACATGCCCTCAAAACGGCGGGGTCTGTGTCTGTATGGAGTTGCAAATTGAGATTCAACTAGGATGGGGCAATGGTCGGATGAGTAAAGAGGCAGGCAAGTAACCTGAGTTTGAGGATACGTGAGTAGCCATTGATGAGTACATAAAGCTCGATCAAGTCTTTCCCACACTAAAGCCTCTCCTTGCCTATCATTGGTCCATGTGTACCAATTGCCTTTGGGATGTAAGTCAATTAAAGCGAGATTGTTAATGAGTTCCTGAAATGATGATGCCCCGCTGATCTGACCATATTTCATCATGTATTTTAGGGACATTTTAGGGCATTTTATATTCATTTGGGATTCATTTGCATGCCTTTATGTCCTTTTATGATGAAATATGATTCCTTGAGGTTTGATGATTATTTGGACTATTTTGTGATTAATTGAGTGGTTTTCTCGGGTTTAATCTTTATTACTTGATTGATCCTCTTTATCCTGAGAATTCACTTAGTTTCTCGATGTTCTTGATAGGTTTTAATGAAGTCCAAAGTGGTGAATTACTTCGAGGAAGGCTCAAGGATGTTTGGAGACGAGTCAGGGACCAAACTGAAAGCGAACTAAAGTTGCTGGAAAAACCGCCGCCGGAACCGCCGCCACGTATAGCCGCGGCGGGTCCGCGGCGGGTTCGCGACAATCCATAATTTAACAGGCCCAAGCCCGATTTTGATGATTCAGACCTAAATTTCTTTGGGGAAGCGCCGAAAATAGCAGAGGTAGAGGGTCTAGAGGTCAAAGAGAGGCTACAAACTACTAGAGAGAGAGTTTTACACATTCTGTATCCCGGTTAGCAATTCGGTTTATCGTGTGAAGCTTCTCTTGAGATTATGGCAGCAGATTCTGAAGTTATTCATCTGTCAACCATGAGCGGCTAAATACTCATACCCGGAGGAGCATTGGAGCAAAGCATGAACTAGGGTTTCGTCATTAGGGAGTTTTTCTCACACTAGAATTAGGATTTACTTTATTGTTCTTGAATTCTAGTTGAACCTGAGAACTTTTTAGTATTCTGATTCTTGATTAGGAACTTGGTTTTATTGTTTGATTATATCTTGATTGTAGCCCTTGAGTTTACACTAGTTTGGTTATAATCATAGATGTATGGCTTTGACAATGTTTATTGTTATAAAGATTATGTTTCTTGATCTTCGTTTATCATCAATTGAATGAGGTTTTAAATACTTGTTGTGGATCTATCTTGTTTAAGGTGTTTGCATGATAGGGTTGTTAATCTAGGTCATTAAGTTGTTAGTGACTATCTTAGGATGATTTGTGTGGGAATACTCCATTTATCTTTATTAGTAATGATTGCCTAATCCAATTGCTCTGTCGGGTGTTTTCTCAATTTGGTTAATCTATTCGTATTATTGTTTCTTTCAATTCAATCTTTTAAATCAAAAACACAAAAACATTTATTGCTTTATTTAATTATCGTCTTAGGTAATAAAAAACAATCAAAGAACAAAATTCCTGTTGCTTTCTCCCAACTAGTGATAATTTGGTATTGTTTGCTTTTAAACCTTGCACAAAAGTTCCTCGAGAGATCGACTCGGATTGCACCACTATAGTGCATTTTATTCCGGTATTTTGGCCACCTAGCGACGGGTGCGGTCAAATTGGATGTCTTTGTTAAGGCTTAATTTTTCAGTTGAGTTAAGAATTTGATTGAAGTCACCTAGGAGCAACCAAGGTGAATTAATTGTGTTTGCTACTGAGGCAAGATAAGTCCAAAGGACGCCACGGGCATACACAACTGGTGGTCCATATATAGCAGTCAAAGTGAAAGAGTCGCCAAGGGCAGACTTTACATCAACATGAGCCCAGAAGGGGGAGACATCTAGGATGTTACATACAAAAGGGTCACGCCAGGCAAGTATAATGCCACCACTAGTACCATTAGCATCTACTCCTACTTGATAAGGGAAGCCTAGTCTATTAACAATTTGTACAGCAACTGAGAGGGGACACATGGTCTCACAGAGAAACAAAAAGGATGGATGATGCGCTTTAATCAGTTGATTCAGTCTTGAACTGGCCGAGGTACCCCTCAAACCTCGACAGTTCCAGGAGAGGATGATCATGGCTAACGCAGAGACTGTTGTGGGACAGTCTCTGAGGAATCCTTTGAAGCTGGAGCAGTGTAAGCTGAAGAAGTTGATTGATGAACATAAGCTATTGTTGGAAGAAATCGTTTCGCAGGGGGAGGTTCTATATCCGCACGATGCTGTTTGAGCTTTTTCTTGAGAGACTTGGTATGTGATTCTTGATACCGGTTGTATGAGGCATGAACTAGAGGAGGGTGCCACTTGATTGGATAATCAGGGGCTGCAAAAGGTTGATATAGATGATAAAATCGTCGATGATTGAGTCGATGAGAGATGCTGAATTGTTGCCAAACAAACTGTTTCCACTGAAGCTGGAAGAACCAATTGAGTGGTGAAAGAACCAATGGGATAGTGGAACTTGGTTTGTATAAGAGGGAATCCATGGAGAAAATAAACAAAACATTCATACTTTTATAAGAAAAATTATATGAATGTATATTTTATAACTTCATATTTAAATAAGTATTGTCATACCCGTACGGTCATACCCCGTAATTTTTAAAATTAACCGTATCCCATACCTGCACCCGTACCCGTGAAAATGCAACATAGGCCTTACTAATAACTATAACTTTTGACATAAACAAACACTTAAGCCAACAACTATCATTTACCGTGATTGATGGTGACATGCATGCCTAATACATAAGATAATATATTTGAGAAGGTATTTATCCAAAAATATCCAACTTTGTCAAAGTGAGAGAGAAGGTGAAAATTGGATTGATAAGCTATGATAAACAAGCCACTAGTTTCATATGAAAGCACTATCGCAATGCAAGTTGTATTTTTTAATTCAATCTCTTCCTACAAATACTATAACATAACTCTTCACTAATCAAACAAATCCTGCAGGAGCTTGCATGGCTCACCACTTCATCCATTTCTCTTTATTTTCTGCTACTAGTAATAATTCTAGCAGCCATTGAAGGAACACAAGCAGTTGAATACATACATAGTCACCAACACGAAGCAAATTACAACATTGTGGCCGTTGACAAACTGCCGGAAGATTGTCAGAAATAACTTTTCAATTTTACTCCTCGTTCAATTTTGTGGCAGTTAGAAGCCGCCACAAAAAAAAAAATTATGGCGCTTCTTTTGTGGTTATTTTTAAACCGTCACTAAATTACTGCCAATGCTATTTTTCTGACGGTTTGCCAACAGCCACAAAGTTAATTTAGTGACGGTTTAACCGCCATTAAAAATATAATTTTTTTGTAGTGTTTATAACTACATATATGCTAAAGTAATTTAATGATATATTTATATATATGACTTATTTAATTTGAATGATTAATTATAAATGAAAAATAATAGTAACAATAATAGACTTATATATAAGAAATAAATTATTTTACAATTTTTTAAGTCTAAATCTAAATATAAGAATTTGATGACAAATTCGAAAATAAAAAATATAATACTCTACTTGTATTGTACTTGGCCTACGGTTGTTTCATTTTTTTTTGTGGTTAAAGGATATTTTGGTCCTAAATGTATGTCTTAATATTCATTTTGGTCCATTATGTTTTAAAATATTTAAATTGGTCCTAAATGTTGACAAAATGTTTCATTTTGATCTCAAACTACTGAATATGACTCATTTTCAAATTTAAATAAGACGAGTTTAGAGCTACTTATTGTTCTCAAAAAATACTTTCTCTATCCAGTTGGGGGCCGTCAGCAAACGAGGTCAAATCAGTCCTAAAAGTAGACTGCTCGTTTCATAATCAAACAAAGAAAGTTGATCATATATTCAAATCTATCTCGTTTCAAATTTGAATGCAACGAATTAAAAGCTACGAGTTCCTTTTAACAAGTCCTTTAATTTGAACTTGAAATGAGAGACGAGAGTAAATATGATCAAATTCAATAGTTTTGGACTAAAATAAAACATTTTATCAATATTTAAAACTAAAATGAAACATTTTGCCGACATTCATAACCAATTTAAACATTTTAAAATATAATAGATCAAAATAACCCTTTGAACTTTTTTTTTTTGGCCTGAGGCCTATGGTCGTTTCTAATTATGCATGATTTATATATAATTTACTCACCTAGAGAAATCCTAATTTTCATTTTTAAATCAAATCTCTTTGAATCCTATATATTCATATAAAATCTACAAATAAATGAACCTGGTTTGTTACACTCTTTCTCAACTCATTCTAAAACAATCCAAATGGCTTAGTACTCATATCATCTGATAATATATACATGTTGCTCATGCATTGACTTTGTTACACTCTTTCTCAACTCATTCTTCTAAAACAATATAATCCAAATGGCTTAGTACCTAATTACCTATATCATCGTCGTGGTCGTCGTCATTATTATTATTATTTGAGCTCTTCCGTTTGGCATTTTCCATGACTGCTTGAATATATGAACAAAAACGCCTCAATATTGGGAAAATAATATTCAATATCTCACCATTCAAAAAAATAATTCTCTAATCAGTGTCATTAAACTATTAATTACTTAAAGAGGAAATATTTTTAGTAAACTAACAATTTGGTCTCAGAAAGATCACCAAGCTGACAATTTGATTCTTGAAAGATTAAAATAACATTTAGTCTCTGAAAGATCAAAACAATATACTTTTTAATCCTGGAAAAATTAAAACGATATACAATTTAGTCCATAAAAAAGAGTAATTAGTATATCGTTTCGATCTTTTACCGACTGAGTTGTTAGCCCGATGATCTTTCAGGAACTAAAATGTTAGTTTACTCAAATGTTTTTCATAAACCTGAAAAGTCCATAAAATTTAATTTTAATATTATGATTAACTAATAATGAAATATTTTTTAAAATAAAAATTCCTTATAATGTTCAACTTTTTTTAAAAAAAAATTATTTTTTTAATAGAAAAATCTTATCTTTTAAGAGTCTGAATAGTTTCTTCATCTTTAAGATATGTACTCCTTCCTGTACCCAGGAAAAAAAAACAAAAGATATGTACTCCTTCAAAAATGGCTGCAAATTGTGGTAAGAGACATTGAATAATAATAATAACAGACAACCAAGGTACCCTAAAATTAGGGCAAATGTCAAACTACCATGGCCAGACCAATTAATAATAAGTCCACACAAGTCATGAAGTCAATTCAAAAATCTTCGCATTGAAGATTTAACGCCAGCTACACATTGTCATGGTGAAGAAAAATATGTTTATAAAAATCTTCGCATTGAAGATTTAACGCCAGCTACACATTGTCATGGTGAAGAAAAAATATGATTTACCTTCATTTTACCTTTAAATTAAAAACAGATTATTATAAAAATGGCTATATACTTTTTTGTTATAATTATGAAAAATGAAATATTTTTCAATATATTATCTAAAAGATAAAATCATAAAGTCTAGTTTTTAAAATAGGCAATTATAATTGATTTCATTTTTTTATTAGGATATTAATTTAAATTTCATTAAATTAAATTTTCTAATATTAATTAATAATTTTAATGTTAACATAATTTAGAACTATACTAATATTTGTTATAATTTAGTAAGCATCATAAATAATAAAAAAAATCAAACTGATTGTAATTACATTTTTCAAAATTTAATGTTATCATTTTATCTTATAAAGATTAAATTAATTAATTCATCAATTTTCAGAGGAAAAATTATTAAACTCTAATAAAATATTTTCACATCTATCTTCTCTTTGTTTTAAAATCTAGACAGGAACAAGTCAAAATAAAACATGGTAAAGCCATTAAAATGTTTCTTACAAGAAAAGATATATGCAAGCCAGCAATTTCCTATGAAAGCACTGTGGCCGACAATGCAAGTTACTTGTAGTATTTATTTATCAAGTAAATCAATAATTTGGTATTTGAAAGATAACTGAGTTGACAACTTTCGATCAAAAAAAAAAAGAGTTGACAACTCAATCTCTAAAAAATTAAAATACATATTTAGTCATTGAAGAATTAAAATAGTATACTTTAATACTTTTTATTAAAAACTAATTAGTATAGCGTTTTGATCTTTCATGGATAAAACTGTACATTTCAATCTTGCAAGGATCGAGTTGTCAGCTTAGTAATATTTTAGGGGTCAAATTGTTAATTTACTCTTGTTTATTCAATCTCTTCCTATAAATACCATAACATAAGTCTTCATCCATCAAACCAAAACCCACAAGACACTCAACAGAAACAAACACACACACACATACAAGTAACTAGAAAACCATGGTTCATCACAGCTTCATCCATTTCTCTTCTTCCTTGCTGTTACTAGCAATCATGATGGCAGCCAATATTGAAGGAACACAAGCAGTAGAATACACAGTCACCAACAACGCCCTCTCAACCTCAGGAGGCATACGCTTCAGGGACCAAATAGGAGATGCCTATGCAAAGCAAACACTTGACTCTGCTACCCAATTCATATGGAGGATCTTCCAGCAGAATTCACCAGCAGGTTGTCAAACTCTCTCATTAACTACGTTTATACATAATCATTTTGTATTAACTCCTTGTCAAAATTCTCAAATTCTGTTAAATCAGACTGATTTCATCTGAAGAAATTCGTAAACTCGGATAAACTTTTATCAGTGAATTAGTGATTTCATCGATCAGAAATCAATGTAATATTGTCTCATCATCTTTTCTCTTATCTTTCAAGTCCTAATTTGAAATATTGATTTCTTTTGTCTAGTGAGTTTTGTAGTTTGAGAGTTATTTTATTTAATTTTTATAATATTAGGTAAGAGTTGGTATGGTATATCTTTGGATGATGTTTTTGTTTAATTTTTATACGTAATTTAATATATGGTTGTTGGTTATGTATGGAATAGATTATAATTTTAATGAATTAAAGTTTTTCTTTACATTTTAATTTATGTTATTTGAATTAATCAACTAAATAAATATATGAGTTTAGTCTTAAATTTTTTTCAAAATAATATTTTAGTCCTAAAAATATAATTTTTGGTCCCTGATTTTACTATAAATATCAACTATTTAGTTTCCACAGATAATAATATTTCAGAGATCAAATATTCAACATTTTAAAAAAATCACGAACAAATTTGCTTGAACTCTCAAATTTGACAAATTTGTTGCAGATAGAAAAGATGTGCAGAAAGTAAGCTTATTTGTGGAAGACAAGGATGGTGTTGCATACACCACAAACAATGAGATTCATCTAAGCTCAAGATACGTTGGAGGGTACTCAGGAGATGTAAAAACTGAAATCACTGGAGTTTTGTATCATGAGTCCACTCATGTGTGGCAGTGGAATGGGAATGGCCAAGCAAATGGAGGCTTGATTGAAGGGATTGCTGATTATGTGAGGCTCAAAGCAGGGTATGCACCAAGCCATTGGGTGAAACCAGGTCAGTATAGTTATTAAGATCTCGATTTAAATTTTAAGATGTTACAAGTATTTTTTTTTCTCTTTCGATCCATTGTGAGATCTCGATCTTAATTGCCTTGCAGGTCAGGGAAATAAGTGGGACCAAGGTTATGATGTTACAGCTTATTTTTTGGACTATTTGAACAGTTTGAGAAATGGGTTTGTGGCAGAATTGAACAAGAAGATGAGGAGTGGGTATAGTGATCAGTACTTTGTTGATCTGCTTGGGAAGAGTGTGGATCAGCTCTGGAAAGACTATAAGGCCAAATATGGCAATTAGAGAGTGTTCTTCTAGCTATAGTAGCTATGAAATTGATGAGAATATGAGCATGTTGTTTTAACAGAATAAGATGATATATATGTACTTCATCAGTTGTCTCTTGTTTGCATAAATGTATTAATGATTTACCTGCAAGTTTTCCAATAGAATTGCCTATTCTATAACATTAAAAGAGGAAGAAATGGAGATAGTGACAGGCATTGAGCATAAAACATGTAAAGTTTCATGTTGGGATGCAAAAAGCATGAAAATAAGGTCAAAATTCCTGACCTGAAACTGAAAGCAAGCTGTTGAGAGATGCAGAAAAAAGTCAAAAACTATAAAAACAATAGTTATATTGTCAAGTTTCAAGTATCTGAATTCCAAGGCCAAAAATTATAGAGAATAGTATGACTTAACAATTGATGTATTTATGCAGAAATCTTTGACTTGGTTTGCAGTGTCACAGTCAACAATATAGCTAAAAGGAACATGTCAGCTTGACTTGATCCATTTCACTGTCATATATGTTATTCCAACATCTTGGAGCTCAACTTTCATTATCAAACATTAAGCTATGATATTCCTAGGAGCACCCCACAGATGACAGAATCAGTGCAGAATCAAACATAACATCTATAAACAACAATAGCTTTGTTCTTAAGCATCTCTTCTGCTTTCAAAATGTAGGATAGGAACAGATGATGATGCCAATCTATTAAAGAAATGAAAGCTAGAAAGAAATCAGAGAAATGAGAAACAGAGAAGAAGCAAAATATGAAACTGAATTCTGTATATTGACTTAATGAATATTCCTAATACATGAGATAGGTATTTATAGAAAGCTAACTGAACATAACGGAAGACTTACAACTCAGCTAACATACTAACAACCTGTACACGTGGCATAACTATCTAACAAACTTCAGTTTTGATAAACTAGAAGCTGACTCTTCACAATCAAACACTGAGCTCTGTAAAAGGAACCTCTTCAACTGCAAATCACTGATGCTAACAGTAAAATGCCCATAAAGTTTTTTTTTTTTGGCCGAAAAAATGCCCATAAAGTTAGTTCAGCAAGATTGTTGAAAACATTAATGGGGTTGCACAAGAAAAATATGGTACTATTCTTATTAGGCTAAAATGCATATAACTTCCTGAAATTTTAATTTTGACAAATAACTCCTTTTGGGAAAAATTTCATGGAAAAAATAATGATATTTTAGTTTTATTTTTTATATTATTAATTACAACAATAGTTAATTTTAATTTTGAAAGAATGTAAATTGCAACAACAGTTATAAAATTATATATAAAGAAACTTAATTTTATAGAATGAAAATCTTTAAAAGAAAAAAAAATCTTTTGCACGAAATCAAAAGTTCAAAGGTCTTTTTTCATTTTTCAAAGTTCAGGGGTCTTTTGCACACTCCGGTGAATTTTGTGTATTTTAGCCTTTTTATTAATAAGAATGAGATAATATGTATCTATAATAACTCAGACAGCATCTAAATTGTGTAAACATCACATGGTCTCTTCTCAGCTTGAGAATATTCATGTCAACCAGAGGCTTATTAGTAAATGTGAAAACAAGTAAACAAAATGAGATAATCAGTAATATTACATTCGTTGATCTTTTCCTGCTATTCTATGTTTAATTAATGTAAGACTAACTTTCTCCTTGCCTATTGAAATAATATGAGCAAACACCAACTTACATCTAAAGATCCAAACCATGTATCTCAGCATACAAACCAAGTCCTGAAACTCAATGCTATAGCAAATTACTCAGTTATAAATTTGTTTTTGTCCATTGAAAATATAGATAAAACTACAAAGCCATTTTATTTTGCTACAGATCATTCTCATAGCAAGGGATTCAAATAAAAATCCTCAGAAATTATTAATGTATAGAACTACTGTTGGCCTAAATGTGGCAGCAATTGTCCTATAACAGAGGTCTAGATATGGGACTAAGTCATAATCGAATCATGGCACTTAAGCGCCTATTATATATGGGTTAAGGAAATAGCATTGTGTCCGTGTTAGCAGCTATAACTTTTGGTCTAATGTTAAAGAGTTTGATCCAACAACTATCATTTCTTGTGCTTGATGGTGACACACTTGCCTAACACATAATCCTAAGATAATATATCTGAGCAGGTATTAATCCACAAATATCCAACTTTGTTAAAGTGAGAGAGAAGGTCAAAAATGGAGTGACAAGCTGTGGTAAACAAGCCAATAATTTCCTATGATAGCACTATCCTGCAATGACCCACCAACTTGCTAGATACAATGCAAGTTGTATTTTTTAATTCAATCTCTTCCTATAAGTACCACAACATAACTTTTCACTAATCAAACAAATCCCACAAGAGCTTCAAGAGAAACAAACACAACCATGGCTCACCACTTCATCCATTTCTCTTCTTTGCTTCTACTAGTAATTCTAGCAGCCACTGAAGGAACAAAAGCAGTTGAATACACAATCACTAACAATGCCCTCACAACCTCTGGTGGCATACGCTTCCGGGACCAAATAGGTGAAGCCTACGCGAAGCAAACACTGGACTTTGCAACCCAATTCACATGGAGGACCTTACAGCAGAAAAATTCCCCTGCAGATAGAAAAAATGTGCAGAAAGTGAGCTTCTTTGTGGAAGACAAGGATGGTGTTGCATACACCACAAACAATGAGATTCATCTCAGTTCAAGATATGTTGGGCAATACTCAGGGGATGTAAGAAAAGAAGTTACTGGAGTTTTGTATCATGAGATGACTCATGTGTGGCAGTGGAATGGGAATGGCCAAGCAAATGGAGGCTTGATTGAAGGAATTGCTGATTATGTGAGGCTCAAAGCGGGGTATGCACCAAGCCATTGGGTGAAACCAGGTCAGCATAGTTATTAAGATTTTGATTTAAATATTATGATCTTACGAGTTTATGATCTTATTTAAACAAATGGATCTCAATCTAAAGTAAGATTTAAATTCACTAGGATCATACTTAGATCGCGATCTTATATATATGATTTGATAATTTTACATCTTGTTGATCCTGTACTCCTACAATCTTGTTCTAAAATTTTACTTTTGTTTTACAGAAGGAAAAGAAACTAAACATCGATCACTTTAATAAGATAAGTTGTTTTACGAAAATTATATCAAACCAAATTATTTTAATGACTCATGAACTATAGAAATATGACAAATCTTGAGTAATTTTATGTTTATAAATGATTTTTTATGCCATTATATGTATATTTTATTGTTTTAGGCTAAAATGCACTTTTGGTCCCATAACTTTGGCAAAGGTCTCAATTTGGTCCCATCACTTTTTTTGTTGCAATTTTGGTCCCATAACTTCTAAAAACGTCTCACCGTTGGTCCCAAACTGATTTCCATTCGTCCCATAACTTCACCCATATTTGCCACGTCATCATCCAACTCAGTATGTTAGATCATCTTTAGCGGCAGATAATGGATGGAAATCAGTATTGGAACCAACGGTGAGACGTTTTCAAAAGTTATGGGACCAAACTTGCAACAAAAAAAGTTACGGGACCAAATTGAGACCTTTTCCAAAGTTATGGGATAAAATTGCAACAAAAAAAGTTATGGGACCAAATTGAAACTTTTGTCAATGTTATGGGACCAAAAGTGCACTTTAGCCTTTGTTTTATAAAAAAATGATCAGCATCTATTTTTTCTTTTGATCTATTGTAAGATCTCGATCGTAATAACTTTGCAGGTAAGGGAGATAGGTGGGACCAAGGGTATGATGTTACAGCTTATTTTCTGGACTATTTGAACAGTTTGAGAAATGGGTTTGTTGCAGAACTAAATAAGAAGATGAGAAGTGATTATAGTGATCAGTACTTTGTTGATCTGCTTGGGAAGAGTGTGGGTGAGCTCTGGAAAGACTACAAGGCCAAATATGGCAATTAGAGGGTGTTCTAGCTAGCTAAGCAATTAACAAGAAAAGCTTGGTAGTTTAAAAGAATAAGATGATATATGCTTCAGCTATTGTCTGTATAAATGAATACAGTTGACTGGTTATAATTAATGGAAACATTGGAGTATATGTTGGTTTACCTTACCTGCCTTAATTTTTAAACAGAATTTCCAATTTTAAATTTCGAGTAAACCTATTTTTTAGCCCTCAAATTTGTCTCAAAACTGTGATTTAGTCCTTGGATATTGAAAATACACTATTTGATCCCTGATTTTTTTATAAACGTCAAGTCCCTAAAACTTTATCTATTGAGACTAAACAAATGATATTTTTAGAAAAAAAAAAATCAAAGACCACAAAGGGAATTTTCAATATAAATATATTAAATAATTGATATTTGAAAAAAGAAACAGGGACTAAAATTAATATTTAAATATACAGGGACTGAATCATAGTTTTAAAATAAATTTTAGGATTAAAAAAAATTCTCTTAAAATTTCAAAACATATACTGTCTTTGATGTTAGAAAAGTTACAAATAACAGAGCATAGTATGGCATACTAAAATAAAATTTATTTTAGTATGCCATACTAAAAAATTCTCTTAAAATTTCAGAACATATACTGTCTCTGATGTTAGAAAAGTTACAAATAACAGAGCATAGTATGGCATACTAAAATAAAATTGATGTATTTATGCAGTAATCTTTGAATTGGTTTGCAACTTTCCACTGTCTCGGTCCCCATGGCTAAAAAAAACCATGTCAGCTTGACTTGATTCAATTCACTGTCCTCATTTAATCATTTCACTTTGAAGGTAAGTGAGCAAGATACAAGTGGGATGGCTTGACTTTCAAAAGAAGATAAGTGATAGAAGTGAAATATATGTTATTCCATCATCTTTGAGCCCAACTTTGATTATCAAAACATTAATCTATAGATGAAAATCAAAGGAGCACCCACAGAATCAACGCAAAATTCCAAGATAATATATTTAACCAGATGTTTGTAGACACAATCATATCCAACTTAATAAAAGTAAGGGTCAGAAAGGGTCAAATTTGAAGTAATAAAAGCTACAGAAAACAAGCTATTAATTTGCTATGAATTATGAAGTGTGTGTGAAAGCACTAATTTTTTCAGATATGTAACACCCCAGATTTTTTAAAGATAAACATGATAGAATAGATTTTATGTGCTGCACAATGAGGATTCTTGCTGATAATATTGGAAATTGTCATTTCATCTTCCTGTCATAATGCGTAGAAATCACAAAGACTAACCAAGGATGCTATATGATTCACAGGAATCACAGATGATCTTAAGGTTATGCTTAGATTGAGGGTCACAAAGGGAGTGAAAAGGAATAGAATGGCTTAAATGATCATGTGCGTTTAGATGATTTTATTGCGATGGAATGAAATGACAAGCGAATTCTAACTCTTCGTTAATCATCGAAAATCTCTTTTTTCTGTCCTCCAAAATGGGAGAGCAAGGATGAAAAGGAGTGGCTTAATATATAGTGTACAGTTTTACCCTTCTAAGAAAATACAATTTTACCATTCTAGATTTAGTCAACATGCTTATGTTCTTAAGAGTAATATTGGAAGAAAAAAAAAATAACCAATGAGTCGTTCCATCCCCTTCCTTTTATTATATATAACTTCCAAATAAAATTGATAATTGCCCATCACTTTCCTTATCAAAACTCTCAAATACATATCTACTTAAACCGTTCCACTCACTCCATTCGTTTCTATGTCATTCCACTAATAACCATTCCATTCCATTCTCTATTAAGCTCCTAAACAGAGCCTAAGCCTCTAAATGGATGAAAGGAAACATATGGCAAGACAGACAATGATCAGTTTGTAGTGACTTCACCAGATAAGTTTACTTGAACAGATAATAGAATTTGGGCATAACACTATCTAAATACTTCTCTTCGTAATTATGACTCTTTTACGCTTGTGGGGAAGTTTATTGAGCCTAATAAAAATCTCGAAAAAAAAGAAAGAAATCAACACTAAAACAACAATTAACAATTGTTGTACTATGCCTAGCAAAGGGTGAGACGCGTACGCCACATGGTCAACACAAACTGGTCCACTCTCTGCATGCGTGAGACACGTGAAGCGCTTAGACACACACACACACTTGGTTTTAGAAGGCACGTGAGCACTACTCACTCTTGAGGTTCGTGGGACACGTGAGCACAACATGCTTGCTTCTAGAGAATTCTCACGCGGGATTGATAACCCTCAACCAATATCATGTTGACACGTGGCATGCGTTTTCTCTAATTCTCTTTTATAAATAGGAATATCCTTTATTATTTCAGATGTACTTCAATTTTATAAATAAGAATTCTCACGCGGGATTGATAACCCTCTACTCCACCCACCGACGTTCCTCTGGTGGCCATCAGCAAGGCGTTTCTCGACGAGTCCGGCGGGTTAATGGCTTCGATTAGAGCAATTGAAGCCGATTCTTCTCTGACTGAGCAGGAGAAAGCTAAGAAGTGTCAAGAGCTGATGAGTGGAAAGGTTGCTGCACCGCAAGACGACGAGGATGGGGAGAAGAGGGACGTTTTGGATATTCTTAGTGGGACACTAAACTGCTCATTCTGTATGCAGCTACCAGAGAGGCCGGTGACGGTAAATTTCATTTACCTCTAATGATACTACTCCATGATTTGCAAATGTTTCTATTTAACTTGATAGATTAGCAGGTTGTTTTTGCTACATAGAATTCTTTCGTTTTTGTCCCGTTTAACCTAAATGAAAACTTTTATGTTGTGGGTGGGGGGAATTCTATTGTTCTCTTGATTCGAACGCTTTGATTGTGGTTCTCTAGATTAGCATCATCAAAATACCCTCAATACTTAATTTTATGAATCTGATGTTGCTAGGGGGAACTTAAGGTAGGCGTGCCTTCATTGTAGACGTAGATTTTGGTGTGTCCCTGTTCATCCTTTTTGGGTTTATCAGTGTTTGAGATTCTCAATCGAAGAAAGAAAATGATTTGAAAGCTTTATAGATGAGCTTAGTTCGGTAGCCTTTGTTTATGGTTTTTTCTTGCATAGTTCTTGAAATTAAGGGTGATACGTAGCATCTATTACTTTATCTCACTGACTAATATGAGATCTAATTGAATGTTTTCAATCAGACTCTGTGCGGTCACAACTTTTGTCTCAAATGCTTCCAAAGATGGATTGGGCAAGGAAAACAAACGTGTACCAAGTGTCGTCGCTCTATCCCTTCCAAAATGGCCACCTAGCCGCGCATAAATTCTTCACTTGTATGTGCCATTCGTATGGCAAAAGTAACAAAAAGTAATGCTGCTGGAGAAACTTCTAAAATCCGTCATTTTGTTCATAACCAAGATAGACCAAATAAGGCCTATACCATAGAGCGGGCTAAAAGGAAAGGGAAGTCAAATGCAGCAAGCGGAAAGATTTTTGTCACTGTGCCTCATGATCATTTTGGTCCAATTCCAGCAGAGAATGATCCGGTGCGAAATCAGGGTGTGCTGGTTGGTGAATGTTGGGAAGATAGGCTTGAATGCCGGCAATGGGGTATCGATTTTCCACATGTTAGTGGTATTGCTGGGCAGCCCAATTATGGTGCCCTGTCAGTAGTTCTTTCTAGTGGTTACGTCGATGATGAGGACCATGGAGAGTGATTTCTCTATACTGGAAGGTTTGTAAAAGGTTCTTGAACTGTTTTACTGTTTTCAATCTCACCTGACAACTTTTTGTATTGAAATCATTTGCTCATTATTCAGTTTTGAATTTTTATTTTAGCTAATGGTTGTGGAGATCAATTATTTCTTTCATTTTGCCAATGCTCTCATACTACTCCACTTATTACTACTAAAATCCTGACCACAATAAAGTGTTGAAAATTGAAAATATTTGTCAAGCATTGCATAGTTCTGCGTTGTCCTTCTCTATTGACAGTTCCCATATAGGTATTATGTAACATTAACTTGGACTATCTATTTATTTAATTTAATTGCTTAAGATTTTTATATCGCCATTCGTTTTTATTCTTGTTCTCCTTTTTATTTTGATCCTCTATGAACTAATGTTGGTTTCTTATGCTTTGGGCTTATTTATAATTTTTATTCATGATTCCTAGTTTTCTTCTAGGTTTTTGTTGACTTCGGGCATGCCCATTTCTGCAGCGATGGAAGAGATCTAAGTGGCAACAAGCGTATGAACAAAAATCAATCTTTTGACCAAAAGTTTGAGAAGTACAACCTTCCTCTTAAAATTAGTTGTTTGAAGGGATATCCTGTTTGAAGTTATTGATATTGGCATTGTGTTATACATGGTGGACTAGTTAACACATTAACATCTAAAATTAGTAGCCTGCCCTGCAGTGCACATACGTAATCTAGTATGGGCTCTAGGATATAATGAATAATAATAAAAAGAAAAAAAAAAAAACTTGGTATTGGGTGAATGCTTTTATAAAATAGGTTAGATTTCTCTCATACTGTGCTTGGTAAATGTATTATTCTTGGCAAGTCTACGGTATTTACTTAGTACATGTTGTCGAACCTTCAAAACTACTTAGGGTTTCTTTTGTCACTTAAAATTAAGGTGGAATGTTATCAAGTTTCTACTATAAATGTTTTTATCATTGTTGAATCACTAGAAAAATGTGAAACGTATGGCTAGTAGGCTATTGATGAGGGTTGTTCATTTTACTGGGGGTGCTTATGGCCAGGATACATTCTTTGCTTTCGCTAATCTAAATATCTATGCATTTTCATGTATTGCTTTATCAAGTTGCTATACAAGTAATTTAGTAAATAATCATGGGGTCTGGTTTTTTTTTTCTCAACGAACTTTTTGGTCTTGGTGTTAAATCTTATATGATTGAATTGCCTAAGTAAACTGGACTTAAACCTCGAGGGTTTCGACAATATTTTGTGCCCAACTTAGATATGACGTCTTAAATTTAAATGTGCAGATCTCATAAGGAAAAACGTTCGTCGTACGCCCCAGAAAAAGGTTTACGTTATGATGGTGTATATAGAATAGAAAAGTGTTGGCAAAAAGTGGGATTGCAGGTAGCTATGTGATATCACTTGATTGTTTAATTTCCTGTCTAACTCTTGATTTCATGCAATTGTTCTGACAACATATTCATAACTAGGGTTTCAAGGTGTGCCGCTATTTATTTGTTAGATGTGACAATGAACCTGTCCCTTGGACCAGGTATGTTATGTAGCTCACATAATGAGGTTATGATATTTGTAACTTCTTTTACTAAAAATGATCTTTAATGGAACACAGTGATGATAAGGGTGATCGCCCAAGACCATTGCCTTCAATTTCTGAATTGAAAGATGCTATAGCCTTGAGTGAAAGGAAAGGGAGTCCCTCTTGGGATTTTGATGTGAGTATCTTTTTAGGGATTTCTTCCTAAATTTGCTTACCATATGTGGAATGATTATAAAATGAATTAATGACATCGATAGGAGGGAGATTCACGTTGGAAGTGGAAGAAACCACCACCTCCCAGCCAAAAACATGGAGGAAGTGGGGATCCCAATGAGATTGGAAGGCCAAATAGAGGCATAAGAAAACGTCATAATATGTCACTTTGGGAGAGATTGCTGAGAGGTATGATCTCTCTGGGGCAGCTTCAGTTTGTTGCTTTCAGTTCAATATAATATGATGTCCATAAATACGTTATAATTTGACTTTGTTCTCTTTCCATGTGTAGAATTCAGTTGCCTTATCTGTAAGAAAATTATGGCTTCCCCTGTTAGAGCACCCTGCGCACACAACTTCTGCAAACAATGTTTAGAAGGTGCATTCGCGGGCCAGGCGTATCTGAGGGAGCGAAGCAAGTGTGGGAGATCCCTTCACACCCAAAAAAATGTGATGAAATGTCCAGCATACCCAATCGACCTTTCTGATTTTCTTCAAAACCTTCATGTGGGTGGTCCTGCAAACTTTGATCTTTAAGTGTGAAGAATTATAAATAAAACTGGTTTCTAAATTCATCGAGTGGCATTGGCATGCTTGTATGACTGGCAAGTTAACACAGAGTTGATGGGTGTGATAGAGTCATTGAAGGCCAAGGCTGAAGACGAAAATAAAGATTCACGGGAATTAAGTGAGGATGCAGATGGTGCAGAGGAAGACGGAGATGAAGTTGATGCTGGAAAGGATGAAGAGCCAATTGAGAATGAGGATTGTGTACAAGAGAATGAAGATAAGAAAAACTCAGTTGAGAAGGAGAATGATTCACGTGGAGAAGCTGATGTGCAAGAAGTTAAGTCAAAAGAAGTTGAAGTGGTCTATGAGGTTAAAGATGTTGAAGAGAAGTGCGATGCAAAAAGAAAGAATGATGTTGTTGCCGAAGTACTTTTGCCAACAAAGGGTGGCGTTAAAAGGGCTAAAAGAGGAGGAAATGTTGAGGATTAAGTGGATAAATGAAATTCATTCGTGACTGACGAAATATTATAAGACAATCAGATCTCGGTGATGGTTCATATTTGTAATTATGGAGATTCTACAAGAACAACAAAGCTAGTATTAGAATCACAAAGTGTTAAAGGTGCAAAGGACACGGTACCAAAGTGTCACTTTTGAAAGAACAAGGTACCAAAGTGAAACAGATCTATAGAACAGTATACCAAAGTATAATTTACCCTAAATATTAACTTGCTGCATGTAGCATTCCATATACTATTTGGAACTTTATAAAATGAAATTTAGATGTGTAGTTGGTTTATTAAAGCCATTTTAGAAATGATACGCTTAAAATTATTTTTGGTGGAAAAATATGTGTGGAATTCCCAAGTCCAATTAAAATTAAGGGTAAATTACACTTTGGTACCCTGTGGTTTGACCCTATTTCACTTTGGTACCCTGTGGTTTGAAACTTGACACTTTGGTACCCTGTGGTATTCTCCATTAACACTTTGGTACCCTTTGGAGCTATTTTGTAATTTTAACCATAATAAATTTTACAAAAATTACATATTGACCCCAAAAAAATTTTAAATTTTTCATTTTAGTCCCTATATAATATGTATCCAAGGACCTATTTGTAATTTTTTGAAAATTTTTTGGGGTCAATATGTAATTTTTGCAAAATTTGTTATGGTTAAAATTACAATATAGCTCCAAAGGGTACCAAAGTGTTAATGGAGAATACCACAGGGTACCAAAGTGTCAAGTTTCAAACCACAGGGTACCAAAGTGAAATAGGGTCAAGCCACAAGGTACCAAAGTGTAATTTACTTAAAATTAATTTCCGCATGTAGCATTCCATACTATTCCCAAGTCCAATGTGTGTGGAATTCCTAAGTTCAATTTCCTGAAACATATTGCATTTCTGCGGTTGGATTCTCTGGTGGGAACTGTTACTACACATCTCCTATTGCTTTCTCCTCTTATAAAAGTTGTTGAGTTAAAGAGAAAGTGTGACAAGGGGTGTGATGGTTTCTTAGTTGAGTTTGAAGCACTGTAAATTCATAACCCCAAGATTTTCATTACTAGTCCAACCCTTTGATTTTTCTGAGACAAAATGAAAAAGGTGGCATTTTAAGTGGATATGATTTTTTGCCATAATTTGTGTTAAGCTGTTTCCTTTATTTATATAGGTTTTACTGCCAAAGTGTTTGACCGGACTAAGACGATGTCAAATGTCTATGGTGCTTTCTTTGACTTTTCTTGTGTGTTGAAGTCCAAGGTATGAAGTATTTATGGTCTTAATCAAAGTATGTTCAGTTTCGCAATTTATAGCCTAACACTGAATGATGCTCATATTACAACTGTTTTACACCTGGTAATTAATGTTACCATTTTGAAAAATGATACCTTTTGTACACTGTTTCATAGAAATAAGTCCTTCATCCTCAAAAGTAGAAGCAGCAAAAAATGTCTTAGCCTTTGATTGACCATTATTATTTCTTGATTAAAGCATAATTAGGAGATAATTCCCTGGCATGAAACAGCAAGATTTTACACTATTATCTACTAATACATAATATTCATGACAAGACTACCCTTAACCAGATGTCAGGGTACGATTCCTAACTTTGGATATGAAGCAACTTTATATCCTTGGGCCAGTTGTCCCACCCTTCGAAGTGCAACGAAGGGATTAGTCACTGTTATCAACGATGGATACCCTAAATAACACTTAGGCTCCGTTTGGTACCCATGAAATGGGATTTACATTGTAAAAGGACACAGATTCCAAGACTTTCATGTGTTCGGTATGGTAATTTGAGCTATGTAAAGTGGAACAGAATGTAAAGGGCTTTACATTACATAGGCTATTTTTCTTTACTTCACATTTCTGATGTAATCCAAGTGTACCTAGGAAATTATGGTAGAATTCCTAATTAGCCCCTCTCACTCCCATCCCATCTTCTTCCCCTGATGGTGACCGGCGACGGCGTCGGCCACCGTGGACGGCGGCGGCGGCGGTCTTGTGGTGGTTGTGGGAAGGGCATTTTTGTCATTTTTTTCTATATCTATTTTACTTTCCCTCCCATACCTTTTTATACCAAACACTTTCAATCTTTACCTACTTTACATTCCCTCAACTACTTTTCCTTTCCCTCACAATTTTTCCTTTGTAAAACTTTTTCCTTTACTTACCCCAAATGGTACCAAACGGACCCTTAGTATAAAAATAAAACTATGATAAGACAGTCAAGTCTTGAATATTTGATTTCACATATAGATAGCAAAACCTTGCCATGTCTAGAATTGCCGAATTGCTGAAATAATTTCAGTAATTCCTTGAAACTTCCTCCTTTCTTTAAGGATCATCTTAGCTAAATCAAGTGCCCGACTTTCACAGCTAGCTCGTTTACTAGCATCAGCAATGGATTCAAAATCCTCAACATGTGCTACACCAACAATTCTCCTGTAAATCAAATAATTAAAAGCATAATTACAAACATGCTGAGGAAAAGAAGGATTTTCAAGTTCTTTACCATATTCATTTCGCATGAAGGACCTGCTAGTGTGTAAAATCACTTCACAACCAATAGCGAGTATGCAAAAAGATATAGAACAGATGTTAACCAAAAGTTACAAATTTTCCCAATAAAAAGCTATTCAATAATAAAATGAGTGAAGTATCAATTTAATCCCCATTTATATTTTGGGGATAATATTCTAATCTTTGAATTTTTGAAATGATTGATTTAGTCTCCGAAAATTGATAACTAGTTGCAATTTAGTCTCTCTAGGGATTGAATTATATAGTGATAGCCTGATAGGATGTTCATCGAAGCACTAACTTATAACCGAGTGGTAAATTTTCAAAGGTAAATCATGCATTTCAGAAAAATAGGGACTAGATTGACAGTATCTATATAATCTAGGGATTAAAATATTAGTTTACTCAATATAAAATCATTAAGGTTTCAGTTTCCTTTATCAACTGATTGGAAAATTCAACCAGCCACATTATATTGATAAACAATCTTGCAATGGAACCGAAAGAAACAAAACCATAAATCATACATATGTACACACATAGAAATAATATATCAATATCAATATGATAAAAATAAGCGACTCTCACCTTATGATCTTGGCGGCACCAAATCCCAGCGAGTCATGAAACAAATCTGCCATGTATCTCTTTTGTACAAGCAATTGAACCTCAGGATTGTTATAAATGGCAGGAAGATATGCCTCTCCGGGACCATTTTTATGCTCGTCCCACAATGCAATGAATTTATGGTGAAAAATATTCCAAGTATCTTCAATTGTCTTAAGAATCCACTCCTTATATGCCTGCATGACATAGTGTGCTTATAATCAAATGTAATGATCTGGCATAGTGGAATATTGTTACCTCTTCTATTTAAATGCCTAGCTTCTTCAGCATAGTAGTAAATTAGTATTGGAATTGGAAAAAAAATCACCTTTTATGGACACCACAAGTAATATACAACAATGCAAGGTAGTTCAAATCTACAAGGATAGAATTATAGAAAACCAGTTAAAGGAACAGTTGAATAAGATCCATTTTGTTAAAATTTTCATCCAAAAAAATCATCAGTTTTTGTTTATAATTTTATGACTGTTGTATTTTATATTGATCCAAAATTAAAGTTAACTATTGTTTTGATTAATAGTAGCCAAAAGGTTAAAAGTTTCTTGATTTTTTCAATGAAAAGTTTAACAAATTGCATTATTTGCACAAATTCATTACTTTAAGGAATCTTTCGTCACTTTTCAAAGATCAGAATGATTTTATGCATTTTAGCTCACCAATAAGTAATATGAGCATATAAAACAGGACCACAGAAGATACGTGGAAATCAGGACCTACTTTTCGATCATTCACTTGATCAGCATGTCCATCTTGAGAAAAGAAAGACAAGATCAAGTTTCCCAAGAATGCTCCAACATCATAACCCATTGGTCCATAAAATGCAAATTCTGGATCAATGACCTGAGTAGATTCATGTGTAACCATAACAGAACTAGTGTGTAGGTCTCCATGAATTAGAGCCTGGGCCCTCTCACAGAACCTACAAGAATATATATAAACTCTCATAAAAGAAGAAACTTAACCAACATAACTGCTGCATATTATGGAAATAAGATAAAAATGCAAACATCCCCTGTAACTATGTCCTGATTACAAATAGCCCACTCAACTTTTAAACCTGACAAATAGACCTCTTCAACTATGACATAGTTGCAAATAACTCCCTAAAATATCAAACTTAAATATCCCTTAAACTATGAAATTTAGCAAATAATCCCTTGCTAAATTTAAAAAGACTATTTACTAATTTTTAAAGTTCAAGGGAGGTATTTGCAATTAAACCATAGTTGATGACCTTATTTCACTTATTTGCAACAAGGTGAGGGCTATTTGCAAAGTTTGATAGCTAAGGAGGCTATTTGTAGTTAGACTATAATTAAAGGGAGGTATTTATATTTCTCCCTGAAAAGAAATGTATTAGTGATAGTACTTGGATTTCAACTCTGCAACTTCTAGCTTCAATAGATTGTCTTCTCGAACAGCCTCGGCATCACAGTCGAGATAGGGTGTAGTCCAGCGACTATGCTGAGAAATTTTGTAAGGGTCAGAGAAAACAACCTGCTCAGTGAGCCGGCACATCTCCACGTTCCCACAAAATTCAGCAACTGCATGAAGCCATTATTATGACCTTAGCCTTATGGACAGAATGTCATACAGAGTCACAGACCCATTGGCAGATATATATAGTGATATAATAACAGCAGATTTAAGGACCAATAGTATTCATATGATCACCGCAGAGATCATTGTTAATTGTATCGAGTGAATCTACTATTTAGTACTTGAAATTTCCCCACTACGATCTAGTCCTCGGATATTAAAAATACTGTTTCTATATAAATTAGATCATATTTCAAAGACTAAATAATCAATATTTATAATAGAATAATAACCAGAAAGTGTATTTCTAATATCTAGGAACTAAATCTCAATTTTGAAACAAATTCAAGGACCAAAAGCTAACCTAAACGACAACCACACTCAGCTCAATTCACTTTATTAGCTATCTGATAGAATCTATGAAGAAGGGAGAGAGATAGAATCAAGATGGAGGATCTCCATTCTTGAGAGGGAGAGAGAGCGATTCGAGTAGAGAGAAGAAGAGAAAGATGACAGTTTTCTTAATAATTCTTGACATAAACTTCCAATCATCCCTTACAACATATATATAGGCTTTCCTAGAAACTACCACATAACTACCCTTACAATAAAAGCCTAAATAACTAAAAGTAACCACCCCTTATAATATTAAATATAACTAATTATTAATTATTAATAATATAAGAAACTGCTTATCTGGAATGCTATCACTATCACTGTATCAGTTAAGGGATAACAGACACAAAAGATTGAAACTTAGCAGCAGTAGCAGCTCTTGAAACTAAATCAAGAATCAATCTGTGAGAATTATGATTTGTTCCAAATAAATATGGGAATAAACTAATAATTTAGTCCCCATATTTTATAAGCATTGTAATTTTAATCCTTATATTTTTTAAATGTTTAAAATTCGTGACTCGTTACATCTTAGTCCTTCTAAATACGAAACTAACTCAGAAGAAGTCCATGAATTTTCAAGAATTAAACAAAACATTTAAAGAATCCAAAAACTAAAATTATAAAAAACACCAATTTACTCATAAATATAGCATGTGAAAACCAAAGATAAAGAAAGGTGATGTTAATAATAGATTACCATCTCTCTTGTGGTCAGTAGTGGTACGAAAAAGGAGAGATGTAAAGAAGAGTGTGTTTGCCATGTAATGAGCCATGTGTTGTGCCAGTAATGGGTACTCAATTCCAGCAACCAAACCTTTTCTCAGGATTATGTGTGGAGGCTCAAGGTAACGCATGGCAGTGAGAGACATGGTTCGATCAAAATGATAAACTTCAGGGACATGGTCAGGGCTTAAGCGACCTTGTTCTCTAAGAGCCCGAGCCTCAAAATATGCTCTCTCCTTTGACATGGGCCATGACTCACCTATTAAACGAACGTATGGAAGAGCCTACAATAATACATCGTGGCACAAGCAAATAATTAACAAAATGTAATAAATCATTAGAGGTTACAATACATTATAAATATTGAAATTTTTAAAATTTATGGAGATATTAATTTTAGGATAAATTATATTTTGGTACCGTAAGGTATGGATCGATTCCACTTTGGTACCTTGTTCTTTCAAAAGTGACATTTTGGTATCCTGTTCTATTCTCCGTTAGCACTTTGGTACTCAAAATTTTTTTTCCGTTACCTCTTGATGGAAAAAGCAAGTGCAGGTCACTTACATGGTTAAAAACACAAAATCCACCATTATAAACTTAGATTTCACGATTCAACCTCCAAAAAACACGATTCACTGTATACTTGAAGGCAGAGGATTTTATGTTTTTTGTAGAATGAATCGTGAAATCTGAGTTTAGGAGGGTAAATTTCGTATTTTTTATCTACTTGTGACTTATACGTGCAATATAACAAAGTCAAAATGTAATTTATCCTAAATTTTAAAAATTTCAATATTTATAATGTATTTTCATTAAATATATGCTATATGTCTTTTTTTTTCTATTTTTTCATTGTCTTGGACCAGTACAAAGAAAAAATCATTAATTGATAACTTAACATGTTAATTGTCATTTAAATATAGTTTTCTGGTCTTAGATATAATCATGAGACTAACATTAATAAAAAAATAAAGGCTAAAGTGCACTTTTGGTCCCATAGCTTTGGCAAAGGTTTCAATTTGGTCCTATAACTTTTTTTGTTGCAATTTTGGTCCCATAACTTTTTTTGTTGCAATTTTGGTCCCATAACTTCTAAAAACGTCTCACCGTTGGTCCCAAGCTGATTTCCATCCGTCCCATAACTTCACCCATATTTGCCACGTCATCATCCTACTCAGTATGTCAGATCATCATTAGCAGCAGATAATGGATGAAAATCAGTATTGGGACCAACGGTGAGACGTTTTCAAAAGTTATGGGACCAAAATTGCAACAAAAGAAATTATGGGACCAAATTGAGACCTTTGCCAAGTTATGGGACCAAATTGAAACCTTTGACAAAGTTATGGGACCAAAAGTGCACTTTAGCCAAAAATAAATTTAGGAGAGATTAAATTGAAAAAAAAAATGGATATGGGCTTAAATTGAAAAAGACTACTACTTGAAGTACCAAAAATAAGGTTTTAGTCTTTCAAGCATCGTCTTCGTTTTCCAGGAACAAAAACCAGAAGGAAAAACAAAACCGAGAAGGAATTCAAACCCGCAATTTCTCTGTATCGAGAATTCCGATCAACGGCGGAAGCAAAGTAAAGGCTGACCTGTTTGACGACAAAAGAACCGGCGGAATTGACGACGATGTAAACGAAGTTGAGGTTGCCATCTCCGACTTCTTTGACGGACACGTCATCGAATTTGTTCCCAAGCTTCGAAGACAGAGAAGGAGTAGCCTTAATGTAATCAATCAGCGATTTCTCATTCAGCGGCCGAAACTCTGTGAAATCCATTACGATCGGCGACGGTGGCCGGCGGCGATCGACGATTATAGTAATGCGAGAGAGATGCGAGATTGCTTGAGAATTGAAATGGCATCTTCGTGCTTTTTAAAAAGAAAGAGGGGTTTCAAATTTCAACTTTGATTCTGTGATGTTGAAGGTAGTAGACTTGATAGTTGACGAAGCGAATAAGGGAAGAGATATTTTGAGAGGGGAAAAAAATTGGAGATGCAATGAACCTGGTCGCTATTTTGGAAAATCGACAAGTTATACGGTAATTTGATCAGAGACGTCAGCTTCCTTCGGTAAATTGGAGAATTAGTCTTATATGTCTAGATTATATGCAATGCCATATCTTTACAAAATAATCAGTTAATAGTTTATCCTTTTGCAATATGCAATCAATTCTGCACCTTACCTTGAACAAAAGATATGCGATCAAAAATGCCATAGGCCAAATTTACACTTTGACCTCCTTTCTAGCTCTTCTACTTTGCCAGTAATGTGATTTTTTTAACTTTGGTGTTTTCCATTATTAGGCCGAATACTCACAAATTAAAACATGTTCTTGATATTTAGGAATTAGATTTTGACAGATCTGATAAGATCTCTGAATAGGATTGTTACGGCATTATAATTTGTTTTCTGCTTAACTATATACTTTTTGAATTTTTGAAGTAAAAATAATATAAGCCATTTTATTTTAGTTTATTGAACGACAATATTTATAATCAAGTGACATTGGAATCCTCCTCACTCGATTACTTGTTAAATAAGCTACTCTGATACTTGGGTATTTTATATTTTGGATCAGAACATATCTGGTTAAAAAAGTGATGAAGATTTTATATGTTCTGCACAACCATGAGCAGAGCATTCTTGTTGACATTACTTTCAAAATGCATGGCAATCAGAACGTTGCTTGCTTTATCAGTAATCACTAACCACAGATCTTAGATAGAGCCTCTCGAGGAATGAAAGTGAACATAAGTTTAAATTGACATGTCCACAACCAAACAATCAATAGAAGTGAAAACTGAACCATTAGCTAAGATTCTTACAAGTTTCCATTGACTTCACCAGCCCAAGTTCTTGCACCCAAGTTTACATGAACAATGAACAAAGTATAAAACATACAACAACTTATGGATGTGATGCTTGTAAAAGACTAACCAATATCGGCATATCTTCCCAAAATGAGACTCGTATCAAAGCACACTTATTCGAAATCCAGCATCTGCATCGGCCTGCTCTTAGTAGCTCTATCAACCTTTTGACAGTTGAACAGCCCTCGAAGAAAGCGCCAATTAATAACTCTATAGAGGAGAGTTCCTAATGTGTAACTCATACCAAAATGTGCACAAATGAGGAAACTAGAAGTACAATTTGGTAACAAATTCCCTAGGATGAAACTGCAAAATTTTATTCTCTTATACATGATATTTATGACCAGAGAGTCATGCAGTACATAGCAAATCAAATTAGGAACACACAACATTCTATTCAAGTATAGATGGGAAAACCTAGCCGCATTTAGAATTGCCGAATAGCTAAAACAACATCAGTAATCCCTTGAAACTTCCTTCTTTCTTTAAGAATCATCTTAGCTAAATCTAGTGCCCGGCGTTCGCAGCTAGCTCGTTTACTAGCATCAGTAATGGACTCAAAATCCTCAACATGTGCCACACCAACAATTCTCCTGTAAAACAAATTTTCAACCAAGACGTCAAAAACAAGGACTTTCTTTATTACATTTATTTCACATGAAGGACCAATTAGTGAGTATTATCATTTCTCAACCAATATCAAGCTCCCAGACTTGAAAATCAACCAAGAGATTGAACTAAAATGATTTTCCTTTACCAATACATATTATGAAATGTATAATTTATTCAAATGTTTTCCCTTTATGTAATATAAATTCATCTTCCAAGCTTTAAATTACAGACTGTAATATTTTTCCTTTATAAAGAAATAGATTTTGGTAAATATCACATTATGCATTGCTTCTTATACAATTCATGATGGGCTACTACCAAAAAGTAATGTTCCAATAAAGTATCATGTTAAAGCTTATAATTATTTGCAAATCCTAACTAAGAATCCATGGAACATCCTTGGGCATTGGAATTCAGGCTTGCTATGTTAGTCACCAGATTAAAAGTCAGCAATTTCAAATCACATATATGGCGCCTTACTCGAAGAGGGAAAATCTGAGTGGAAAACTAGGAGAAAGAATAAATTCTTACTTTATCAAAATAGCAAGTATGCAAAAAAGTTACAGAAAAGATGTTCACCTAAAGGTATCTCATTATTAATTTTTCTAAAAATAGCTACTCTTATAAAATCATTCAGGCTGCGTTTGATGCTTGAAACCCGCTGTCAAAAGATGGGAAAAATCAACCAGCCACAATATATTCATAAACAATCTTGCAATAGAGAAAACCCATAAATTATTCTTACAGACATAAAAAATAACATATTACTACGATGAAAACAAGTCTCTCCAATCTGCAGTCTCACCTTATCATTTTGGCAGCTCCAAATCCAAGAGTGTCATGAAATAGATCTGTCATGTATCTCTTCTGTACAAGCAGCTGAACCTCAGGATTGTAATAAATTGCAGGAAGATATGCCTCACCGGAATTGTTTTTATGCTCATCCCAAAGGGCAATAAATTTACAGTGGAAAAGATTCCAAGTATCTTCAATTGTCTTTAGAATCCACTCCTTATATGCCTGCATAACATAGTGTACTTTCAATCAATAGTTATACATCTAGTATAGTATTTTATTCTCACCTCTTCAATTTTAAATACCCAGAGCTTCTTCTTTTGATCACCAAAACGAGGATAGGATTGAAAAATTTTTACCATTTATTGACAGTGACACCACATGTAATACAGAACCATGCAGGTTAGTTCAAATCTATAAATATAGAATCAGGCAGCAGATATAGGAAACTTAACTGATGGTGCAACTGCCCGGAGATCTCTAAAGAGACAAGATATAAATAACTACTAGTTAAAAGTTAAATAATAGTACATAGTGCAAATGTAGCAATAAGGCTCCTAAATGGTCTAATAGTGCATTGCACATGGCTCTGCAAATCGACAAAAACATATATCAAACATTACTTAAAAACATATAAAAAATATAATTCAGTTTGATAAATATATACCGACTAATGTAATTGAAAAGCTAAGCTTCCGCTTAAAACATAGCTCATAACTATAAAAATTTAATAATCATCTAAAGTCTAACTAGACAAACCATAAAACACAACATGCAGCAAGTCAAAACTAAGTATTAGTTGCATAAGTTCCAAAGCATGGGGGTTGAAGGTTAAAAAAGAAACATATTCTAGGAGAAATCCCTAAAGTACAAATGAGATAGGCTGCCGGTGACCTCCTCTGCAGATAGAAAGTGGGCTAAAGGAACACAGTAGAATTTTTCCTTGTTTTCCATATAGTGCAAGTAGCAAGTGCTACAAGCAAGAACCTAAAACGCCTGTAGTGTTTGCTATGTCTGAACTACATTAGTAACTAATGAACCAGACAAGTAAATAAAACAGGGCCCAAGAAGATATTTTGAAATCATGACCAACCTTTCGATCATTCACTTGATCAGCATGTCCATCTTGAGAAAAGAAAGCCAAGATCAAGTTTCCCAAGAATGCTCCAACATCAAAACCCATTGGCCCATAAAAAGCAAATTCTGGATCAATAACTTGAGTCGATTCACGCGTAGCCATGACAGAACCAGTGTGTAGGTCTCCATGAATTAGAGCCTGGGCCCTCTCACAGAACCTACAGGAATATTAATTCTCATAAAAGAAGAAACTAAAGCAACATTTCAGCTCCATAATATGGAAATAACCGCACTAATCACAATACTTGGATTTCAGCTCAGCAACTTCTAGCTTCAATTGATTGTCTTCTCGAACAGCCTCAGCATCACGATCAAGATAGGGGGAAGTCCAGCGATTATACTGAGAAACTTTGTAAGGGTCAGAGAAAACAACCTGCTCAGTGAGACGACATAACTCCACATTGCCACAAAATTCAGCAACTGCATAATGCCAGCATGTGTTTAGGCTTATGAGCAACGTCTTACAAACACATTCATTAATAGATATACAATAGATTTAGGAACTAATAATATTCTTTTAATCACCAAAGTTATAATAGTTAACAGTATCTGTTTACAAATGCCATGTTTAAGCATGAGGTACTATGGTAAGTGCAATGGCGCAGCAAACATAACTACAGACAACTGAACGAGCAAACAGCTGAACCACTTTTTAGATCACAAAAATAATCTAAACATGATAGTACCTCATGCCATGCATTATAATCCAAATTTAGAAGGTTGCTATCTGAAGAACTTTCAAAATCCAACTGTCAAATAACAACAAAATAAATATAGCATGTGGAACAATATATCAAGGAAGGAAGTGGGGATAGATTACCATCTCTCTTGTGCTCGGTAGTGGTACGAAAAAGGAGAGATGTAAAGAACAGTGTCTTTGCCATGTAATCCGCCATATGTTCAGCCAGTAATGGGTACTCAATTCCAGAAATCAACCCTTTTCTCAGGATTATGTGTGGAGGCTCAAGGTAACGCATGCCAATCAAAGACATGGTACGGTCAAAATGATAAACTTCAGGAACATGCTCAGGGCTTAAGCGACCATGTTCTCTAAGAGCAAGTGACTCAAAATATGCTCTCTCCTTAGTCATAGGCCATGATTCGCCTATGCAACGAACGTATGGTAGAGCCTACATCATCGCACAAGCAAATAACAAAGTGGAATAATAAATCACAAGAAACTTCATCGAACCCATCCGAACAAATATTGAAATTTTTACTAACATTTAAGCATCCTCCTCATTTTCAAGCAAGGCAATCAACAAAATTTGTGCCCACAGATTTTTCTTAGTAAAACCCTAACCTGTTTGGCGACAAAAGAACCGGCGGAGTTGACGACAATGTAGACGAAATTGAGGTTGCCATCTCCGACTTCTTTGATGGTTACGTCATCGAAGTTATTCCCAAGCTTCGAAGACAGAGAGGGAGTAGCCTTTATGTATTCAATCAACGACTTCTCATCCAGCCGGCGAAACTCCGTGAAAGCCATTACAAGTTCGATGATTCTGGCGGCGATCGACGATAGTGGAGGTGGAAATAAGGATTTTGAGGAGTAGGAGTATAAAATTGAAATGGAAGAATAATGAGATTGCTTGAAATTAAAATGGCATCTTTGAGCCTTTTTCAAAGGAAAAAGGGATTCAATACTTTGAGTGGAATTTACAGTGGGAAAGCAGTGAAGAGATATTTTGAGTGGAAAAAATGGAGATGCAAATAGTGCAATGAACCTGGTCCTGATGTTGAATGTTCGACCATGATTAATTTGAAATTCAGGATTAATCTTTCGAATAATTAAAGTAGTGGCAGCAGATTAATCTAGCGAAAGCGAATAAAACAGTGAATGTAGCAATTCTAAAGTTCAAACCTAAAGATGACTTTTTAAATCAAATATCAAGAATATGAACTATAAAAATTCACATACAAGCTTTTACTATATGTAATAAAAATTATAAATCACATTATTTTTTACCTTAATTTCACAGTTCACACGTAATTGATGTCAATCTAAACGCGACATATGTGTTCTAGTATAGGATTTATGAATTTTTTTTTTAAAAAAAAAACAAATTTGTAAAATTATATTTAGCCAACATATCTAGATTATAAGTCTAGATTTTTATGATTTTTTTTCATTTTTGTTACTGGATAAAAAAGTCGTCAAGGATAGTATTACAATACTCTAGATTTGAAAATATACTAAGCTTTCTTTACATCCAATGGAATACTCATAATTTGAACAAAATATTATGCAATATTTGTTGTATCAATCACGGAAGGGAACACGAGGCCAATGTATTATGTATCAAATAGATGATTATAAGTGATAAACTCAAACTGAATTTTGAATTGAAAAGAAATATTTGTTGAAGTGCACGTCACTTAGTTAAAGGATTTTTTAACTCTCTATATATAATAAGACAACTTTTTCTCTTTGAGAGCTCTTTTGAAGTGAGTTAGACATTTTTACATGGTATCAGAGTCACGTTTGAGCGTGTGGGATAGATGAGCCTTACTGTGGGCTACCCTGGAAATAACCCGTCGACTTCACGCTCCTACGTCAGGTGTGAGGGGGCGTGTTGAAGTCGTACATTGCTTAGTTAAAGGACTTTCTAACTCTATATATATATATATATATATTGAGACAACTCTCTCCCTTGAGCTCTCTTTTGAGGTGAGTTAGGCCTTTCTACAATATTTATATTTACCGCCTAATTGAATTTCAAATATGATTTCTTTGAGTAAAATATATCTATAAAAAATGCCTTTAACAAAACCATTTTTAAAGGGATAAAAAAAACACCTCATCTTACAAATATTTTCTACAAGCTTCAAAATAAACAAGGGAGAGGGTGTGCATGCCTCATGCTTGTTTTGGGTAGCATAATCGAGTTTTATAACCTTAAAATTATAATATTGTCTGCTCTAAGCAAGAAACATGCCTTCAAAGAGGAGATGAACTGTACTTACACCCTAAGCATGTGTTTGATGCCATGTCAACTTTGGAATCAAGGTTTGGTTTCTTTTTGTGCACTTCAACCCCAAAAAAATCTCACATTTGACATATAAAAAAATCTCGCAAGAACTCACCTTTAAACTAGTGTCATTTGTTTTTTAAGCAAACATCTGACTTGACATTTTATAATTATTTCAGCTTATATAAACCCCTTACAAGTCTTATGTCTTTTGTGTAGAGTGTAGACTCTCATCCCTTCGATGATTAGGCTCTAACCAAAAATAATACTTTTATAATGTGGAAGGAATCACATAATCTTTTTGTACAATTTCGTGTTAAGGAATTATAAATTTATTATTAAAAATTATATCAGAAGGAGTATATCTTAAAAAAAAACAAAAGATTTGAGAAAAAAATAGAATTAGTGTACCAAATAGATAAAACGAAAACTACTTGTATCAAAAACCAACAAATTAAACCAAGTTCAGTTGGTCTAGCGGTTAGCTCACTAGGTTGCTTGGGCAATGGTCGGAGGTTCGATCCCCTGCCTTGTGTATGCAACAAACAATTGGTTAGCGACAAACTCCTTAAATGAAGCTCAGATCCATGGAGGATTAGTCCAGCAACCAAAAAAGAACCAGCAAATTAAAGTTTTTGGTTAAATGGTCATTTTGGTCCTCAAATTATGGGTTTAGTTTCATTTTGGTCCTCAAACTATTTTTTGTTCCGTTTTAATCCTCAAACTATAGGTCAGTTTCATTTTGGTCATCAAATTATTTTTTATTTTGTTTTAGTCCTCAAATTTTCACATTTGTTCCATTTTAATCTTCAAACTTTCACATTTATTTTTCTTTAGTCCTTAAGATTTCATATTTGTTTCATTTTGGTCCTTAAACTAATAATAAGTGATTTGACAAAGAGAAAAAGCAAATTTCACTCTTCAAAAGAAAAAATTAACCATAAAATTTATTTTCAATTTGTGATTAAAAATAAATTTTTTTCTCACTTTGTCAATTCGCTTATTATAATACGTATGAGTGAAAAATAATTCATCTCAATTGTCTAGGTTAAAAATAACAGTATAAAAAGAAGATAAAATCACATTTTGAAGACTAAGATGGAACAAAAATAGTTTGAGGACCAAAATGAAACTAATCGCATATTTTTAGGACCAAAACGAAATAAAAAATAGTTCGAGGAGCAAAATGAAACTAACCCCATGGTCTGAGGACCAAAATATCATTTAACCAATGTTTTTTAATTTTATCCGTTATCCTTTACAAATAATAGGAAGGATTACATTTTATTTTAATATATATATATATATTTTAATATTTTAATTTTATTTATTTGGATTTTGGTCTCCCAATGAGGTAACGACAAACTTTGTTATTTCACTTTGCTTTCCACGCGCTCTGACCCGCGTGTTCGACACCTGTGAATTCCGAAAGCGTTCAAATTTCTCAAATCCCAACTGATCCAAACCCTGTGGCTCAGAGAATCGCAGCCTCTGCGATTGTGGAGCCTTTCTTCCCGCTCACTCCAATCTCTCGCCGGCGATGTCGTTGACGGCGGTGGCAGCAATCGTCATTGTCTCCGTTATCTTCGGAGCCGTCGCCGTTACTTCATCGGCAAATTTCGACGACCTTCTCCGGTCGCCGTCCGACAGTTTGTGCGCTCAGATCATTGTTCCCGCCGGCTATCCCTGCTCCGAGATCACGGTACTACTTCCTCGCTTGATTCTCTAATTGTGAAACTGTTTCTGAGGATAAAGGATAAACACACTCTAAGATCGAGAATTCAGATATTTATTACTCACTGAGGAAACTGGATAATTTTGGTCAACTAGCTATTTCTTTTTTCCGAATATAGTAATACTGTTGTTTTCTGAAGTTCAAGGAGTGAAAATTGTATATGTCATAGTTAATGTTTTTTTTATAATACTTTTCCTGACTTTTACTGGCAGACTTAACTAGGTTTTGGTTGCTTCGTTTTGACCCGTTATCTGTGGTTTGAATTTCGTCTTTACTGACTTAGGGTTTGTCTTTTACCTTCAGATTGAAACAAAGGATGGTTATTTGTTAGCTCTTCAACGTGTTTCTTCTTCTCGTCCAGATAATGCAGGAGAACTCGGTCCTCCAGTCCTGCTTCAGCATGGGCTTTTCATGGTAAATTCTCACGTTTTGCTTGCTCACTTTGTGAAAAATAAATAAATAAATAAATAAGGAAGAAAAAGACAAAATTACTTTGATTCGTTATAGGTTATAGGTGGGCGACATATTTAGTGTGGAACTGTGGATGAAGTATTGAAATTATGACAGCATTACATGCTTAATGTACGAATAATGAACTGGTTAAGATCATTTATAATTTGCTAGAGAACCTTCACTGATACTTGCAATGACTTATTGTGGTTTGCTAGGGCAGAAAGAAGTGAAAATCATCCAGTTCTGTAATAAAAGGGATAGCACTACTTGATTTTCTAGAAGAGGAAATAGTTGCTTTGTATGAAGTGGGAAACCAATTTTTGAATAATAAATGTTAAAGGGTTCATATAATATGTTTTCCTGGAAGATTAATGACACGCATACCACTAGTATAAAAAATGTGTATACTGTATGTGCATATCTGGGTGGTTGGCTGGGTGGAACGTGATGCCCTTGTAATTTCTTAATGCTAAGGAGCAACATTTGGGACACCAGGGTTAATAGGGGTTTTCTACTTCTTTCATTGCCAAAGACTTTATGATTGGGAAGGAAGGCTGTCTTTCACATATTATTATACCCACGCCTGAGGTTGGCTTACTTAACATCAGAGGAAAATCTTTGTGCTAATTACTTTTGCATTTTTTACTCGTATGGATTCTGCAGGTACTACATTGTTTTCTGAGTTTACTGGAATGTTAATATAAAATGTGAAAAGCTAACTCATGAATTGGTTAAAAAAGGATTCGCTTTTAAGTATAAAAAATATCACAATTTAACCACAGCAAATTGCATGAACTTCATTGGGAATAATCTTAAGTTTGAGACATATTGCTAGGATGTGGATACAATATATGTGTATGTGGATGTATTTTCCGTAATGACAGATTTCATGAATTTTTGGTGACCATTTTTTTAAGTTAAAAATTCATTTTAAATTTTTGAGTCGGTATTGAATCTTGAATTTTATTCATTGATGCCAATTTTGAGATATGATCAGGGTGGCGATGCTTGGTTTCTTAATACTCCAGAACAATCATTAGGCTTCATCCTTGCAGATCACGGTTTTGATGTTTGGGTAGGAAATGTGCGTGGAACACGCTGGAGCTATGGGCATAAGTCTTTATCAGAGAAGGATAAGGCATGTGTTTTTCTTTATGCTACATGAAGTATGAGAAGAGTTCCTGTCAATTGACCATGGTTATTGTAGTATGGGTTGTATTACTATTTCCTTTTATAGAGCAATGTGTGAAGCTGCTGTCTATGCATAATTGTAGGCAATGGAGAAAGAATGAAATAAATAACAGACTACACTCTGCTCCCCATAATAGTTTCTATTCCTATTTTTAGTAGTATTAGTGAGGGAGACACAGTAGAAAAGTAGCTATGCATTATGCATGGGATTCTTGATATCCTTTTGATTTTGAAAGGACCGTTCAATATCTTTTATACCGCCTAATTGTCTGAGGTGGCATGTTAGTGTGTCAGAGTTACAATGTAATATATTTCACCCATTGTGTAATGATATGACTAGCTAAAGTATGGTTCTCTTGCAGGAATTTTGGGATTGGAGTTGGCAGGAATTAGCCCTGTATGATCTTGCAGAAATGATTGATTACATACATACAGTAGCAAACTCAAAGGTCTTGGTAGTTGGGCATTCACAGGTATTGCTGATAGTTGTACATCGTATACTACACTTGCTATTTTGTGCTTGCTATATAGTATGCATTTTATATATTTCTCTTCCTTTTCAGGGGACAATTATGTCTTTGGCGGCCTTCACTCAGCCACAGATAGTAGAAAAGGTTGAAGCTGCAGCTCTTCTATCTCCAATATCATACTTGGGTCATGTTGATGCACCTTTTGTACTTAGAATGGTTACAATGCACATTGATCAGGTTATTACTTGCTTCAATCTTTTAGTTTTGATGGAGAAGTTGATCTTTGTGATTAGAAATGATTCATGTTTTTCCACAGATGATTCTTGCCATGGGGATTCATCAACTTAACTTCAGAAGGTATCAATTTTAAATCTTCTTGCCCTTTTTTTTATCTCTTTCCCTTTTTACTTGCATTCCTCTTTGTTTATTTGTTTGACCCATGCTAAATTCATGCAATTTTCTTACATTACCTTCAGTGATTGGGGAGTCAGTCTCATGGATTCAATATGTGACAACCATCTAGATTGCAGTGATTTGCTGTCATCAATAACAGGTTTATCTCTCTTGTGGGCTCTGTTATGTCTCTGTTTTTACATGTCTGTGAGACTGTGACTGAGCGCCCATGCTGGGTGTTGGTTGTACTTGCAAATGTTTGTGCAGTGGGATTTGTTTAATGGGACTTGGGAGAGTCGTATTTGTGATTTTGATGATCTGCTCATTTCAAGCTATGTTCCCCACGTTTCATATTTCTTTATTGCCATTCTCTCTGGTGGGATAAAAAGTAGTGGATTAATATGTTAGTTCTATGTTGGACAAAATGTAATATGAGAAGAATTTTCTTACCATATGTGTGAAAGAATTTCTCAATTTCTTGCTTCCATCGCCTAGTGAAGTTTTTGTCACGAGATAGGATGATTTCTCACAACTTTATAAGAAAGCATGATATTGGATTGATAATTAAAACATGAACATCAAGAATGATTTATCAATAAGTTGGTTTTTAACCTATTATATGACTTCTGTCTCATTTCTTTTGTGGAACGAGAAACCATATGTAATTTAGTAGTTAATATTCTCTGTTGGTTCTAGAAATTTTATTTGACAACAGGCATATTGTGATTTCTGGCCCTAAACCGAAGTGAATTCTGCATCCATATCTATTTTAGTTTTAGGAATTTAAATTTGTATCATTAGATTGAATTTGCACTGGAGTTTGTTGCTTTTGTATAAATTTAACATCATAAACCATACTAAATCAATGTTTTTGGTGTGTTGTTGCTTCGGCTTTCAAAACTGCAACCCATGCAGCTAGATATATGGTGGAAATATAATTCCCTCTTAAATTAGTGCTGGAAAATACATGAATTGTGTAAAAAAGAATTGACATTTATCCTGTGGGTGTGATATGTTTTAAACAGTCATTTAAATTTTCTGATAAGAAAAAAGTGACAAGCAAGGTTATTAAGATCGAGATCTTAGATCGTATAAGATTGAGATCTTAATAAGGCCAACCTTGCTGGATCATATAGAAGATCGTATTTAGTTAGGATCAGACTAAGATCGCGATTTTCTAGTTAAGATCGTAGGATCGTACGATCCATACGATCTGAGACAAAAATATTTTTTTTTTGGCCCAAAACTTAGTGTTTTATACATTTTTGTTTTTTATTTTTAATTTTTTGGCCCAAAACGCATAAGTGAGGCAAATTTAGGGTTTTCCTTTCACAAATCACATTTATCTTTTCACTTTTCACAGTCTCTCATATTCTCCGCCGTTCCCTTTCACATTTATCTATAAAATCAAAGTTATATTAGTTTTTATCCTTATTTGTAAGATGTTTGACACAACAAAGATGTAAATATACCATAAAAATAAAATTTTTAGACATATTTAGAATAAATATAAATTGTTTAGATCTTACAATCCTAATTGTTAAGATCTTACAATCCTAATTTTTTTGTGCAAAAAAAAAAGTTAGGATCTTACGATCCTCGATTCGATTTTACGATTCGATCTATTTTTTTTCCGCTCCGATTTTTATTAAGATCTCGATCTTAATAACCTTGGTGACAAGAACGTGATGGTTGAATATTTGTGCTAGAATTTCATGGCATTGTGTAATTTTAATTGCTTGATACATAAGATTAGAATGATCAATGATACATTCCTATAGTTTTATAAGTGCTTGTGAATTGTGATATAGAGTAATAATAGGAAGTAATAATAGGAACTATATTATTGAATAGATAGAAATTGTAGTGTCTCAAAGAGACTAAACCACCAGTACAGTATAGAAGATAGCAAAAGAAAACATAAACCACTCTAGAATTCGAGAGGCCAGTCTCTCCCACATTAACCTAACTAATTCTCTGCGTAAAACCCTGCCAAAGCCTACTCAAATACCTCAATAGCTGCTGCCTCACTCACTCTCACAGCTAGCACACTAGAATTGTTATGCAACATCCCCTTGCTGTGGTCCCCTACCCAAACCAACATCCCCTACTTGACTATCAGCCTTCATTGGGCCATTAGTCCCTGGCCCATATACTTAGGACTCTCTTGAGGCCTCTTTCTCCTTCTCTTGTATGTATGGATCAATGGAGGTCCATCAGTAACCAAAATAAATAAACAGAAAACAAACTCACCTCCCTTTAAGTGATTCCTATCAGTTTATCTGCTTCACTGCCTTTTGAAACATAGTGTACAATTAAACTGTAGAGGCATGATTACATTAAAGACCTCTTAATACAATGAAGTGTATTCTTTCTATTTTAGAGTTAACAGAGTTAGAATACCATGTGTTTTTTTTATAAAAAAAAGAATCGTGATATTTTACATTACCCTGCTCCAACCATTGTGTATTATTACTGTTTTTTTTTTTCTTTTCTTTTCTTATTGTTGTTGTTGTTGTTGTGTGTGTGTGTGTTTGTCTTATTTTCTTCTTTCTTTTCTCTTAATGCTTCTCAAGAAGTCACGTAAATGAAACTGCAGGGAAGAATTGCTGCTTCAATAACTCACGTGTGGATTTTTATCTTCAATATGAGCCTCACCCATCATCATCAAAAAATTTGCACCATCTATTCCAGAGTATGCTTCATTTACCTTCATCAGGCAACTTTCTGTGACAATTATGCTATGAGTCTGACAGTTCTAAACATGCGTGGTTGCTATTTTCTAACCACCAGTGAAACTTAAACTATCAATCACATTTTGATGCCTTTGCTTTTTTCTAGCTAATTACTTCCACTTGTTACTATCACAACATTTTCATGTAGCCATATTCATCCATAATAATGATCATAGTATTTGCATGATATGAATGGAGCTGCTAACCTGACCTCCGTAGGTAATAGGGATTTTAGAAGATATATTGTAATATAGTTTTAAAGATAATACTGGCCTTTTCCATAGAGATTAATTTGGAAGTTTGTCTCCGTGTCAAATTTTGTTCTTATTAATGTGTTTAAATATTATTATCATTATCTTATTACGATTGTTGTCATTGTGGTTACTGTTTTGGCTTTTAGTTTTTGTTTATCCATCTATTCATGAACACCATTGATTGACTAACTGAGGATGTATTCATGTGAAGTGTCTTCTTTCAATTGTATGTATTTGAATGGACTAGAATACTTCAAGTGTCTTCTAATTAGTTTTGGGCAATGAACATGATTTATCAGAGGCAAAGACCATTTCTGTACAGTGGTTGTTATATAGCAAATACCATTATTTATGCAATCGGTATTGAATGACCTAGTAGTTTATACGGTCTGAAATTTCCTTCATTCTTGATTTTTTCCACGAGTTTTTTGGGCTTGATTCAGAAAATGCTGAAAAACATTTCTTGTTTGGATTTGCTGAAATAAATTTCCTTTGTCCATTCTGAAGGAAGCGATTTTGACTACGTGCCAAGTTGTTCACTACTAAATTCTTGTGTTGCTAAGTGTGCCATTTCCTTTCATTGTGATAGATGAAAACTCAATAATCATGTGTTAATCAATCTCTAATAACATCATTTGTTTACCAGTGATCCGAAAAGGTACTTTCGCTAAGTATGACTATGGAATTCTCAAGAATCTGAGAGTGTATGGGCAGTTGAAACCACCAGAGTTCAATCTAGGCAGCATACCAAAGTTACTGCCTATATGGATGGCTTATGGGGGCAATGATGCTTTGGCAGATAAAACCGATTTCCTGCACACAGTGAAGGAATTGCCATCCACACCGGAGTTGCTTTATCTTGAAGACTATGGTCATGTGGATTTTATCTTGAGTTCCAAAGCTAAAGAAGATATTTATGATCATATGATTGGGTTTTTTAAGTCACTTGGAAATTTTAGTAGCTTTTCAAGTATTCTACCACCAAGACTGGTGGATGTTCATTGAGTTTGAGAAATATTTCAGTATGTATAGTATATGAATTGGTCCATTTAAACAGTTTAAGAATGATCAAAGACAAGATTATAGAAAGTGAACGGTTCAGGTGAATTAATTTATATATTTTAGCTGATTTGCACTTAAACACTTCCTTCATTGTAAATATGGTAGTAATTAGCGTTTCCCTGTAAATGGTGACAGAGAGAATTGAGGAGAAGATACTTTGAAATTCTTGTGTTCAGGATGAAGTTTATTTTTTTTTTTAATTTATAATTATGTCGTTTCATGTAAATTTTTAAAGTTTTGTAGTCTTAATTTATAAAATATACTATTTAAATGGGACTTCATATTCAGTTATCCACAAGTCAGACTAATAATTACACAATTTTTATTTTGAAGGCATTACCATGTTAGTCTGACTCACAAGTCATTTTTACCTCATTGGCCTAACTTAGGGTAAATAATTACATGGAAAAAAAAAATATGAAATAGCTAGGCTTCCTTTTCTTCTTTTTTTTTTTTGACAAAGATATTTCATTAAAATAAAAAATAATAATACACAGGAAAAAGAAAGAAACATAAGAGAAAGAACAAATGAAAATTTAAAAGATAAAACAACACAAATCCTAAATAAAAGATTACAAAGAAATCAATTCTTTTAGCATGTTTTGTAGTGCTTCTTACAAGTCGCAAACCAAACGTAGAATACTTAACAAGGAGGATAGTAAAACAATCAGATGTTAAACTCTTACTCTTGAAGATAGTAAAACAAGAAGCAAATGTAACTATTGGATAATTTATTATTAGCATTATAAAAAAAAGAAAACAAGCAAACATTTCATATCGGTATAAAGATCAAAGAAATACAAAATAATCAGGTTTGATCGAAATAAATTTATCAAATGAATTATGAAAAGGTAGTGATTAATAGAATAATTTATATAAATTTTAAAATAAAATTAAGAAAAACTATTGACTAGTTATTAAATTATGATCTATTTAATCAAAAAAAATTATTAAATTCATTTTCACAGTTTTTTTTTTCTAATCACAGTTATTTGACCAAAAATTTTCGTTGGCCTCTTGGTAAAATCTTAAAAATCAAAATCATCTTTTAGCAACCATAGAAAGTCACGGTGGCACATGGGAATCGATGGTTTAGTCAAAATTAAAATAGTGAACAAATCATGTTTGTCTTAGTACTTACTTGAAATAAAACAACTTTTCTAAAATAAGCAGTTTTTTAATTTTTTGGCCAAAATTAAACACGACGGATTACATATGATTGCCCCGCTACTTCTTTTTCTGAACAATGTCTTTGTGAAAGATCGCTTCCAAGATCTTGTAAGCTAGTTCTTTATTTGATCTTATGGAGGATTATTTTAATTTGGATCATTTATAGTACTAGGAATGTAATCCTAAGAGAAAAATAATAGGGTAGAGAGAGGAAGTAAGTTCCACTTGTTGGGCAGAAGCACAACCTACACAACAAATAAAGAAAGAGGAAATAGAAAAATCACACACAAAAAAAATTAACGTGGTTCAGTGCCTCAAGACCTACTCCACGGTCCCACTCGAACAAACTTCACTATTTGTAATTTTTGCACGGAAAAATTACAAACCCTCACCAATACAATTTTTTTACTGGAGAAAATTGTAAACATTCTCTCATAAATGATACACAACTACCCATACCCCATTACACCATTTAGGACATCTATGTAAGTTGTGGTATCTAAGAAGCTCATATCTCACTCCTATTTATACAAGCTTCCCACCCTTCCTCATCTTAATTGGTTTGCCCGATGTGGGACTTTGAAAAGAACAAAACTCAACAAATCCTCCCTTCATTCAAAGTCTCACATAATCTCACTCTATCAGAAAAATTGACCTATTTACATTCTCAACTTTTTTTATCTTCATTTGTTCTCGGAGAACACTCTAGTCCTCCTTCAAATTGACTGTGTGGCATCTCCTCGTCGCTTATACAACGCCTCTTCATTGCTTGTATAGCATCTCCTCGTCACCAGCACAGTATCTTCTCATCACATATGTGGCATCTCCTCGTCGCTTGCACAACATCGTTAGTACGGTATCTCTTCACCTGCATGACATCTCTTTTTTTCTTATGCAGCATCTCTTTGTTGCCAACGTAACAGCTCATCACTCGCACAATCTCTCCTTGTTGTGCACAAGTATGTTCTCCCATCAAATAATAGAACTTTCAAACCTCAGGGTCGTCATCATACCAACAAACAACCAATAACCAGCATCACAAAACAGACAACCAATAACCAACACTACAGGCAATCCAACAGACAACCAATCCAAATTCCAAAAATCTAACTTCAAAACTGGAATTAAAATTGAAAGTTAGACTTAACCAACCTCTCTTGACGTGGCAGTGCTTGAACCTTCTGCTAACTAGCTGACCCACTTGCTCTTTCCTCTCCCTTTGTCCTTCCTAGGTCGGAACCTGGCTCTGATACCACTTGTTGTGCGGAAGCGCAACCCACACAACAAATAAAGGAAGATGAAATAGAGAAATCACACACGAAAAATTTAACATGGTTTGATATCTCAAGACCTACTCCACGACCCTACTGGGACAAACTTCACTATTCGTAATTTTTGCACAAAAATATTACAAACTCTCCTCAATACAATTTTTAACTGGAGAAAATTGTAAACCCTCTCTCATAAATGACACATAACTACCTATACCTCATTACACTCTTTAGGATATCTATATAAGTTGTGGTACTTAAGAAGCTCATATCTCACTCCTATTTATACAAGTTTCTCACCCTTCCTCATCTTGGTTTGCCCGATGTGGGACTTTGAAAAGAACAAAACTCAACACTACTAACACTTTCTTTCTCTACTTGTTCCTTTCTATCTCAGCACTACACCTATAGTGCACTATAAAGAATCTAATTTGAGATTATTTCTAGGTGAGATTGTATTAGGATTGAGATCTTACAAGCAACATCGTGAGAGAGTCTCCCAAATTTTAATATTAGATAATTATATTCACAAAGCTTCAAATTAAAAATTTTACTTAAACAATCTCAAATCACTTATTATTTACACCAACTCTTCACACAATTAAGATCTTAAACTTTGAAAATGAATAACTAAAATTTTTAAAATTTTACATTTCAGCAAATTCGCCTACTTGTCTTATTTTATAGCATTAATTTACTTTTCCCTATATGCAAGGAGCTACTACAGCGAAATGTTTAGTTTAGAGAAAAATAAATAAATAGAAATACTTATTTGTTATATTATTAAAGTTAAGAATCTTAATTATTATTTTTATTTTTAAAATAATATCGGTTCTAAAAGTTAAGAAACTTATTTGCATGTAACAAAATATGGGGCACTTTTTTTCTCACAAATTTTCGTTATTATCTTGTATATATAACGTCTAGATGTTCAAACTTGAACAACAAGAAGTTCTTTATCAATATCACAATGTCAAAAAGTGTCCCTTTTCTTCAATCTTTTTCCATGTCCACTATAAAAATTTCATAACCACATAGTCGTAAATGTTTGTGACGTGTTACATTTTGGATTCTCAAACTATGGTTATTATTTTCAACTTAATGCATAAGAGGACAACAAGGGTGGTCCCACATAGAGCCGTGATTAACTAGTACGTTAACACTTATAACACCAGTGATAATTGATAAGTTAAGCGTGCCATTGTTATTTTCAAGTCGGTAATTTTCAAGACCTGTGTTCTTATATTAACATACATATAAAATATTTTTTTATAATTATACACACATCATAAAGTATAATTAATTAGTTGAGCAACATTCTTAAATGATTAAAACTACTAACACACCATTTTATACACACATCATAAAGTATAATCAATTAGCTAGTTTGATAAACTTGATTTAGTTCTAGTGAGCTTGACAACTTGATTCAATTCAAGTTGATTCAATAACCCAATCTGATCCAAGAGGACTCGACAAATTAAACTTGATATGAGAGGAGTCAACTTGATAGAATTGATTAATTTGTCAATTTTGTTGATTATTAATTTTTGTCCATTTATCTAAAATTTAACTAAATTAATTATATAATAATATTAGTTAAAAATATAATATTATTAATTAATTAATAAGATGACATGGAACTTGCACATGAACATATTTTTGTATTAACATTATTTAGTTATAAGTAAGTTTTTAGATTTTAAGCTTCTACATAAGATTTTTTTTAGATTTTTTAAATCTCTTAGTCAATGTTAGGGATACCTAGAAGCAGATGCTACGTAAACTACTGACAGTCACGTGAATGCAAAATATCATAAATGCATTATATAGATATCATAATCATGCTTACGTTTATGCTTACGACTTACTTTAAGATTACAAAAGTGTTGTAACTATCAAATAAAAGCTTTTCAGCAACATATACCAACTGTTAATCCCATAAAAAAAAACATTAACTGTTAATATATGTAGATGTCATCTAATTAAAAATATTCTCTCTTATAAAGCTTTTATAATAGCATTAAAACGTGAGTATGTTACATCAATCTCTATTAATTTTTTTTTGGGTAAGGAAAAAATTTAAGTGAGTTAGGGTCCCGGGGCTCACCAAGGTCAGGCCAGCAATCTCTATTAAATTTTATTTATACTTTTCTTGTTTCTGATTTTTTGTACAAATTTTATATAGTTAATTATACTTTACATGATTACATCAATCTCTAACAAAATAAAACATTAAGTATATAATTCTTTGCCGAAATTTAGCAAAAAGCTTAGCTTTATGAAATCTTGCGCATGATTAACCTCTGCCAAGTAAATTCATATTAAAAAGAAATTTGACAATGGGAGTTTCTACACTGTATATAAGCATCTTCTAAAAAAATAAAAATTAAAAATTAAAAGGAGAAGAAAAGCTTAAAATAAAAAAAAATAATCTTAAACTAAGTCATCGATTTCCTTTTTTTTTTTTATGAACAAAAGTTTAGGTGAGTTGGGCCCCGGGGCTCACCAAGGTCAGGGCAGGCCTCCAGGCTCTATGAGCGCTTATAGAGGTACTTACAGATCGCCTACCAACAAGGCTCTCACATCGACAGCGGGATTCGAACTCACGACCTTATGGGTTATAAGTTGACTCCTTACCAATTAGGCCAACTTTTATTGACTAAGTCATCGATTTCTGCTGCAACTAAGTGGTTGATTTTTATTGTATTTTAGTGGTTAGTTTGTATTACATCTCCGTGGTCGATCTTTATTTCAAAGTTAAATACTTATTCTAGTTTTCAAATTATGGGATAAGTTTCATTTTGGTCATTAAACTATTTTTTATTTAATTTTTGTCCTTAAACTTTTATGTTTGTTCCATTTTAGTCCCAAAATATGATTTTACCAGGTTTTCATCGTTATTTTTTGTCATAAATTAGAGATAAAAACAAACACAATTTTTTCTTCAATTTGTGGCTAAGAATGAAAAATTTTCTTCTTCTCTTTGTTAACTCACTTTTATTACATATATGAGAGAGAAATAATTCATCGTAATTGTTTTAGAACCAAAATGAAAAAAAAATAATAGAAAAACTTGAGAATCAAATAAGAACAAACAATAGTTTTAGGATCAACCTGAAACTTACCCAATAATTTGATGATTAAAATTTGATTTTTTTTTTTACTAGCTAAATCATGTGAGCTAAACATGACATGTGTCGTTGAAAATTGATGGAACAAAATCACAAGTACTCTAATTATTATAGATACAAACTACAAGATATCATAGTGTAGCTCTCAAAACCACATAATATTTAGGGTAAATTACACTAAAGGGCCATATGGTTTGGCCCATTTTCAGATAGGGCCCTTGTGGTTTAAAAAGTGTCAGATAAAGGTCCTTGTGGTTTGCTCCGTTAACATAATGGGTCCTAGGGTATATTTCCGTCCAAAATTTGACGAAAATTTTTGTTAGAATACTATTTTAAGACCCTAACTATTAATTTTTATACGTTTGACTCTCTATTTGTAAGAGAGAACTTTGACGCAAAAAAAGAAAAGTTTTGTAATAATAAATGAAATTTCACCTCTCTCTCTCTCTGCGCAATTGCTTCAAGTTGAACAGAGTCCGAGTGAATTCTCAGAGAGGGAGAGGTGAAATTTCATTTATTATTACGAAACTTTTTTTTTTTCGTCAAAGTCCTCTCTTACAAATAGGGAGTCAAACGCATAAAAATTAATAGTTAGGGTCTTAAAATAGTATTTTAGCCCAAATTCCTATCAAATTTTGAACGAAAATATACCTTAGGACCCTTCTTGTTAACAGAGCAAATCACAAGGACCCTATCTGACACTTTTTAAACTACAGGAACCCTATCTGAAAATAGACCAAACCATAAAACCCTTTTGTATAATTTACTCTAATATTCAAGTACAAAGGAGCTAAATCACATGTATATTTTCTATAATTTACCCTTACATTACATAAAAGAATTGAAGAGTACAACACAAACAAATTAGAAACTAAATAAAGCAGACCTAGTTGGCCGCAGCAAAACAAAACAGAAAATAAATTCATTTAATGCAGAGCTTGGTTATTAGTAAGAAGATGGACACAAACATTAATAAGCTTCACAATGAAGATGCGTGAACTTAGAAAGCAACACACCTTGCACGGACCTACAAGACTCAATGGGAGGAAGTCCACCAAAAACTGCAATTTGATATATATGCATTAAATGATTTGCAGTATTATTAATATTAGCAATCATTATTTGCATTTATCATTTAAAAAAGTATAAAATAAAAAGCACAAGAGTTATCTCAATTTTATTTACCATTTAAGAAATCTCATGAATAATAAAAATGACAAAATTCCTAAACTTTTCTCCTTATATATTTTATGTTTGCTTGAACTTTCCTGGATTTGGACCTTCCGTCGTAGTGTAATGCATTATAGTTTAGAGAGAAAAAAAGAGAATCAAAGAAAAAAATGTAAACCCTACTAATATTTTTTATCTCTAACTCTTTCTTTCTCTTTCTAAATGCAACGTTGATTAAGAAGTATAGACACTGCCATGGACATAGGACATGACACGGACACGGACACACTAAAACGTCAAATTCTTAAACTTACATGACACGACACGACATATATTTATATATATAAATAACTAAAAATTCATTAATTTTGATGAAAACTTCAAAATTATAATATTTATTCATAATATATGTCATATGTGTCATTATTTTTATTGTTTGTCATGTTAAAGTCACAAAAAATTAACTTAATATTTTGAAATTTATGAGTATATATCATGTAGGTGTCATACGAGTATCGGATACAAACACGTATTTAACACGACGACACGCTCTCAGAATAAGTATCCATGCTTCATACACGGTAGAGGATCCATTTCAAACTTTTCTCCTATATTTACGTTTTTAGATTTCACTTTTTAATTTGTGTATATTAAATGTTAACTCCTCTATCTAATTTATGACTTTTCCTTTTAGTCAAAATCTCATTTCTAATGACTAAAACCTTCATCTCTCTTGTATTAGTCGTCTAAAACTGTCTTTTCTATTTGGCCTCTCATGCACAATTATTTTTGTTATTTATTAGTCTCTTTCTTAAAGTTTTAACTAAATTAATATAATACAACATCATTAATTGATAATTAAACCCTACTTTTCTGTGTCTCAGCCTTGCCGTGGGAAGCCAAACATAGCACGTGAAATTGAACTCCAAAGTATTATCCAAACCACTCATAGATGCTACGTACACTATACTATGCAGCCACACTTTTTTTTAGGTATTAAGTAAAAAATTATTCTTCCCAAGATTTATGAAATTTGTCCCTACCAACCGAATTTTGTTTTTATATAATAATTTATCTAACATGTGCCCTTATGGCACATTTTAAGGTTTCTTCTGATTGGTTAGTAGAGCATCTCATATCTTGAAATCTACGAAAATTCATTTGAAAGATAATTTTTAATGTTTAAAAACTCACTTAACCAGTTAAAAAGGACCCTTTATATAATGGATTTATCTAACATGTGCCCTTAGGGTACATGTTAAAGTTTCTTCTGATTGGTTAATAAGCATCTCATATCTTGAAATCTATAAAAATTCATTTAAAGATAATTTTTAATATTTGAAAACTCATTTAATTAATAAAAACCTTAACATCTACTCTTGTATAATTTATACCCATATCATGAAAAAAAAATCAATTGTTTATTGGTAGCCACACGTACCACGTTAGTAGTTTAGTACTATATATGGCTACATGTTGGCATTCCTTCAGCATATATATATATATATACACTAGAGGCTTTGTGTGTCATGTGTATGTAAAATATAAAATTATTTAAATAATTTATTAAGAGAATATCACAGGGTATCAAAATGTCACTTTTTAAATCACCGAGTACTAAAGTAAAATATGACCAAACCATAGAGTACCAAAGTGTAATTTATCCTTTTTTTATGGAGTTTAAAATATGAATGAAAATCAAAAGTAACTTATTTGGGGTGAGAGAACGTGGGCTAGAAGAAAGTGGGTGATTTTTATTTTATTTTTATTTTTTTAATTCATTAATTTTGACCAACCATAAAAGGGTGAAGCCATATAATATAATATAGATATTATAATTGCAACGCAATGCCTCTTCAATTTTAATTTAACGCACCAAATCCACCGACACATTTGTTTTTTTGAGAAAAAGCAAAAATGATTCTCCTTCTTTTAATAATTCTCTTGGACAAATGCTAAATTACAAACCAAATTAAAAGACTTGTTATTCCATACGTTTGTCCCACCTAGCTAGCTGATAATAGGCCCAATAATTAGGAGGCCCAAATGGCAGAACATGCCCTCGATTCAACAGATTACAAACCCACCAGATGGATCACATAGGCATGAACGTCCTGTATCTCGCCATCAGATGTGGACGCCCACAATCACGAAGGATGTGGGCGCCCACGACCAACAAATAAGGAAACCCTGAATCAATCAGGAGCCAATTAAGGATCGATCAAGATCCGCTGTCAATCAAGGCAAATCACTCAGAGATTCTTTCCCTTGATAACGCCTTAGCCATCAAGGCACCTTTCGCAGAAAAGGAAATTACGTGGGAGCCAAGGATCGCAATCAGATCAACCAGGATCACAATCAAGCATCCAGGCATTTATGGCAAGATCACGCCAGATCACCTCCAGCCAGTATAAAAGGTTAACCCTTCACACTGGAAAAAGATACGCACTTTAACTAATCCATTGAGATTATCATGCTCAACTCTTTACTAACTTAAGCAATCGGAGGTGAATCGCAGGGCCACCCCTGTGTGTTCATCGAACCAGGTAATGACCCCCCTGCCAGAACCAGGTTCATAGCTAATTCCAGTAACACCACCACAATTTTCTGAATTTTTCAAACATTCCCATTTCATGCAATTTCCTTAATCATACTACCAATATTCAAAATCGCTCATACAAAATAGTACATTCATACATGCAATTACATTAGGCCAAGTTTGTTTGCGTTTTGATTATAATCTGTTTTGATTATAATCATAATAAACATGTTCGTTTACGTTTTTTTCCTGATTCAATTATAATCATGATTTTTTAATAATCAAACACACTCAATTACACTTATACCCCTATACATATACTTATAATTACCTATACTCTAATATATTCCATCACACATTACAAGGACAAAATTGTCATTTAACTGAATATTGGGCCAGTTTGTAAATACTTATTCTTGTATTGGGCTAAATTGTTTATTTTGCCCAAATAGTTTAGGAGTAAAATTGATATTTTAGCCATTGTTGTCTTCCTTCTCTCTCACCCCTCTCTATCGTCTCTCTCTCCATAGAGGCTGGATCTTCATCAGCCATGGCTGAAAAAATTCTCAGAAGAAAACTAGTTCATTTCGTTTCTCTTTCTCTGATTTACGAATTCGCAATCACACTAAACTCTACCATTTCGTATCAGCTATTATCAANATTTTGATTTTTTTTCAAACAACAATCACATCCAAACACACTTTTATTATAATCAAATCACATCTTACTTTTTCCTACTTTTTCTTCCATTTATACCCCTATACAATTTATCAATTTCCTTACTTTTTATCCACCTACCACAATCATTACATACCCATTTTAATAATTTCACACCAAATAATCAACAATCATCCAAACACCACTACAAAAATAATCAACTTTGATTATAATCACACTACGATTATAATCAAAACAAATTTTATAAAAACGAAAGCGAACTGACCCTACATTACATAATATTACATTCAACATTACACTTGGTCTTCAACAACACACGAAGCGCGTATAGACTTGGCCAAATTTTTTTCAACAATCCTCTTCTTCACATCCTTCACAAACTCATCCAAATTCCGATCCGATGATCCGCCCGGGGCCACCGCGACCTCAGCCGCGGCCTTCCACTTCATGGCATTGTTCCTCAACTCTTGGGCCTTGGGCCCAAGAGTGGCCTCTTGCAATTTTTGTTTGAATTCATGTCTTGTGATCAATTGGGTGTGAGATTGGCCATACCCTAGTGCAATACCGACACCAAAAACGTCCACTAAGAACTTAGCATTTGTGACTTGATCACCCCATGCTGGAAATGTCACTATAGGAACTCCACAAGTTAGGGCTTCCATGGATGAATTCCAACCACAATGACTCACAAAGCATGATATTGAAGGATGTGATAGTACTTCTTCTTGTGGACTCCATTCAACCACCTTCCCTTTCTCCCTACACATAATAATAATATCAATCAGATACTTTTTCCCACAATTATTTAAAAAAAAAAAAGAAAATTTATTTTTTAATTGTTAGTTAGATATTATTATTATATATATATATTTTACTCTCTTCTAAATTCTTCTAGCAACTACTTAAAGATATTAGTTAAAAAGTTGTCATTATATCTTTTAAAAATAGTAGGTCTATTTTTCTTTTTAAAAATTATCATTTTGAGTTACTTTTTTGACAAATAGAAAATCCAAACTTTATGGAACTTTATAAAAAGAGTTTGAAGACTAAAGACTAAAGTAGAAATAAAAAATATTTTATAGAAAATAACTAAATAAATTAGTCATATATATCTATACTAATTGTTCTCTTACCAAACATTTTACAGAGACTGCCGAACTTAATTAAGAGCATTCAATGTACTAAAAACAAAAGAAAAAAAAAAAAGGGGGAGAAAGGAGAAAAACATCACAAACAAACTTCATTAAGAGCATTCAACAAACTTCATTAAGAGTATTCAATGTAATAAAAACAAAAAAGAAAAATAACCACAAACAAAGAGAATCAAGATAACAAAAACAACTTGAAGGATCATTCATCTTACTTGGTTTTCTCAAGAAATCCGTCAGGCAACACATGAGGACGAAGGCCAAGATCTTTATGAGGAGGTTTTAGAACCCACAAAAACGACACCTCCGACTCCAAAAGCGCATACGCAATCTCTTCCACTTGCTCTTGAGCCAAATACACTATGCTCCCAAACGACACATAAACCACAGAACGCACATCCTTCTTGTTCAACCACTCCACACAGTCCTCTGCTTTCACCATTAAATCCCCACGAATCCTCGAATCATCATCATCACCATGCTCTGTTTTTCTCGGGTTCAAAAACAGAGGACCCACGGATCTTAAAGGTACGAACTTACCCATATAATCTATATACTCTTTTTCTAACTCCTCGAAAGTGTCCATCAAAACGCAAAACGGCGTCGTCAAGTTCTTGAATTGTTCCAATATAAGCGACCCCAGAAACTTGAATCTATCCGAAGGAAGCAAGAAGCTCGGGATTTCGGAGTTTTTAAGAACAGGCAAACAGGGGATTTCAACTTCGATGTTGGGGTTTGATTCTGTCGGAAAAGGAACGAGCTTGTGATGATAATGATAGTAAGCAGCAAAAACGGCACCGGATTGAACCCATAACATTGCGTTTGGTATTCCCATTTCGGAAGCTACATCACATACCCAAGGAACAAATGGGTTATTTATAATCAACGAAATAGGAGGAATAATACCATAAAAATCATCATGATTTTCATGATTGTGATTATGATTTTTGTGTTTGTTGATGATTTGTGTGATGAATTGTTTTCCGGTGATTTCGAGTTGGGATAAGTATTCGGAGAGATTTTTTCTTCTGGGGTCGTCAGGGGACCAACCGTCGTCGAAGAATTCGAACCGGAGGGAACCGGCGCCGACGGCGAGGGGTACGGCGGAGGAGACGGCGGCGTTGGCGGTTTTGAGGTTTTGGCCGGTGGTTTCGGGGGTGGAGAAAGTGACGAAAAAGCCCTTGGAGGCAAGGCGTTTTCCGAGACGGAGGAGAGGGTTTATGTGGCCTTGGCCTGGGAAGGAAACTAAGAGAGCGTGAATGGGAATAGAAGAATCGGATTCAGAGCCCATTTTGGTAATTTTGGTGTGAAGGAGAATGATAGAATGAGAAAAGTGGATTGTATGTGTATATATATATATAGACTATAGAGAGAGTTGGAGAGCGTGATGACTGTGTGTGAGAGAGTGTGAATGATGGAGGGAGGAGAATTAGATTCGATTTTGGATACTGTGTCTTGTGATCTTGTTCAAGGTTTGCAGTGGTAATTCTTACATTTATTAGTGGCAAAATATTACTTTCGTCCTCAATATTTTATATATTAGTCGGTTTTATTTCACTAACTTCTTTTATTAAATTAACGACAGATTGCATCTTGTTTTCCAATTTGAGTTAGTATTTGAGTTTCTTTTTCTATCAATTTTACATTATATATCATTAACCACGTAGATTATGTCGATAATATTTGTCTAAAGTAACCGCAAAAGATAAAATTGACAAAAATGTGAAACATTGGGGACAAAATTAATAATAAAAAAAGATTGGAAACGAAATTGACAGATGATATAAAGTTTGAGTTCAAAATTAATACTTTTACCTTTATTAATAATTTAAGTTTGAGTTTTGTTAGAAATATTTTTGACTGTGACCTGGTGGTTTATATAAGAATAAATAGTGCAAATTATATTTTGATGTCTTGAGGTATAGACTGTTTTTATTTTGATATTTTACTTTTTTAAAAGTGACATTTTAGTACTGTTCTCTTTGTTGTTAGCATTTTGGTGTCAAAATTTTTTTCTTCAAGGCCTCTAGAATGTAGATGAAGAGGTGTGCCAGTGTGGTACAGAACAATGATAAGTTGATAAGAACTGAATATATTTTAAATTAATGAATGTCAATTTTATTGAAGAAAGAATAATGTTGTATTGTAGTTATGTTATAAATGACTCATAAAATGACCCATAAAAAATAAAAGTAGATATGTAATGAATGATTTTGAATTTATATTTATGACCCATTGTGTCTCTTGGGTAACAGAGAGAGGAGGATTCCATTCATACGGCTAGTATTAGTAATTAGCAAGCAAATGTAATTAAGGATTTTTGTCTGTATCTCTTTATATGTCTTGTCTGCTTTTTCTTTAGGATAAATTACACTTTGGTATTATGTGGTTTGACCCTATTTCACTTTGGTACCCCGTGGTTTGAAACTTGACACTTTGGTACCCTGTGGTATTCTCCATTAACACTTTGGTACCCTTTGGGTTTATTTTGTAATTTTAACCACAACAAATTTTACTAAAATTACATATTGACCCCAAATTTTTTTAAAAGTTTTCATTTTAGTCCTTAGATAATATGTATTCAGGGACCTATTTGTAACTTTTGAAAATTTTTTGGGGTCAATATGTAATTTTTGCAAAATTTGTTATGATTAAAATTACAAAATAACCCCAAAGGGTACCAAAGTGTTAATGGAGAATACCACAGGGTACCAAAGTGTCAAGTTTCAAACCAC
>QANZ01027390.1:0-24559 GCA_003254925.1 Chamaecrista fasciculata | reverse complement strand
GATATTAATTTTGGGACCAAATTGCAAGAGAGTAGTTTTAAGGTTTTAGGGTTTTAGAGTTTAGGGTTTAGGGTTTTAAATATTTTTTAAGGACTAAATTGAAATATTTGGAAGAGTTTTGGGGCACTTTACAATTTTATTTTGAGGATTTGGGACTAAAATGAATGAAGATGAGGAAAAAGAGGGGGAATTGAGAATAAGTGGCTGGATCAATTAAGGGACCGCAAAGTACACTTGCCAAAACGCAGGGACCGGAAAATACACTACAACAATACTGATGTGTCTCTATTTATCTATGTGGCACAATTTTTTTTTTTTTTCAACATAACGGGATCTGCCGTGGCGATAACGGGACACGTCAGCACATAACGGGACACATCAGCATCCGTTATGGCCACGTCAGCATTTTTGTAACGCCAATATGACGGAGGGATCAATTAGTGCAGCGTTTGCAAAATTCGGGGACCGGCTAGTACAATGGGTAAAATTTAGGGACCTATCTGTCAGCGAGTGCATAAATCAGGGACCGAAAAGTTATTTTACTCGTAAATAAATAAAAGACGTGCAATACAGCAATAAACATGGCTTATTAATTATTTTGTTTTTAATTTGTTTTAACGTACAATCTTGAATAACAGTAATAGATTAAGGATATTTTTAATTAGGAAGTATAGACTCAATTAGTAAATTTTAGTCGATAAATAACTTGAAATTGAATGAGTCGATCTACAGTTATGCAGTTTTTATCCAACTAATTAAAATAATGAATTTTATTGAAGAAAGTATAAGGTTTTTTTTTTTTTTTTTATGGAAAAGAAAGAGTAAGGTTGTGATATATTGTAAAATTTAGGGACCTATCTGTCAGCGAGTGCATAAATCAGGGACCGGAAAGTTATTTTACTCGTAAATAAGTAAAAGACGTGCAATAAACATGGCTTATTAATTATTTTGTTTTTAATTTGTTTTAACGTACAATCTTGAATAACAGTAATAGATTAAGGATATTTTTAATTAAGAAGTATAGACTCAATTAGTTAATTTTAGTCAATAAATAACTTGAAATTGAATGAGTCGATCTCCAGTTATGCAGTTTTTATCCAACTAATTAAAATAATGAATTTTATTGAAGAAAGTATAAGGTTTTTTTTTTTTTTATGGAAAAGAAAGAGTAATATTTTTTCAATAGATTCTCACTCAGCCGCTAGAGTCCTTCATAATTGAGAAGAACATCATCAATTTAAATATTTTGTTAAGAATTTATTTTAAAAACTTGAATGTCTTCTCATAGTTTTTTAATCTTTTATTTTTAAATGTAATAGAAAAATATTATTTAAATAATTTATAATTTAATTTTTAAAAAAATATTTGCAAAAGGTACGTTTTCCAAATAGTGAACAGTACTATCTTGTCGGCTCTTTAATAATTCTGATATTTCAAGCTTCTAATTATAGTAAGCGAAATTAGAACGAACAATTACGATGATATATACGGAAAGAAGAAATTCGTGATGTTCTAAACTTTCCCAGTCCAATTATCATGGTTTATAGAACTTCATTTCAGTCCATCATACATCAATAATTTTTCAATTTGATCATTCATAAAATTTTCTTTTTAATTTAATCCGTATAATTTTGTTATCATCAACGTTAGTACTGTATCTTTATAAAATACATAACTAAATTGATAGAATATTGTTGTTAATTAAAAACATGATATTATTAGTTAATAACAATATTTTAAATGTTCATAAGTAATTCTATTTTTATATTAACAAAATAATTTTTTTAAAAAATTATATATTTTATTTAAACTCTTAAAAATATAAAATGACTCAAAAATTTATTTTTTTAATATAAAAATATGTTTAATTATGTGACAAATGATTTGTTGAGTTATTAACTATCATCAATTTAGTTAAAAATTAGATAAATATAGACTAATGTTGATAATAAAATAAATTATAAAAAAATAAATTGAAAAATAAATAAACCGAACCACCAGAATGATATTTTACCCAATTATCATGAGTATCCTTATGAAGTGTCCATAATATTTTTGTGTACGTTTCAATGAATAGTCGGTTAAAGTCGTAAATAAATAAAGTTAAATTATGCTCCGAAAGTGGAGGTCAATTTAATCAACTTCTTCGCTTTCTTTCTTTATTATGAATTGAGCGATTTAATTTTAAAGTTTAATTTAATTTTATTTACTAACAACGTTTAACTAGACAAAAAAAATGACTCGTTAAAAATAATCCGTGATTCTAAACTCGTCATAATTAAACTTTAAATGACAGGGATATAATAATAATAATAAATGAAAGAGTAAATTGCAACTTAAGTTTTTACTAGAGTATTGAGTCTATGACTCAATTCATATATTTTTAATTCAGTCAATCACGTCAAAAGAAGCGCATTTTGAAAATGCCAAAAATTAAAGTAACGTGAAACGATAAGAATTTGGAATAATGACGTACAGAAACAATAATAAGCAACAAATTTCATAAATTCTAAGCCATTCACTTTACTTAAGTGGTCCTAAACGAATCATGTCATGTATTAATAACATCGACCAGAGACCATTCGGTCCAACAAATATTAATTATCTCGACGACATTTTTATTTTGTTCTTTTGATAAATAATAAATGCATTTTTGCTTTCTTTTTTTATGCATGATAATCTTTGTCTGAAGTTCATTGTTCGATCATTAACGTTCTTTCAATTTATCATTTTCAGTTGAATAATTAAATTGAGGTGTGATATATTTGTTCCACATAAGTCATATATAAATGTACAAACTGGTTATATCTGTTTACTGTTATTTTCGAATAGCAATTATACCAAGAAAAAGTATAGTTTAATTGCTCGCATAAACTGTGATCGGCTGATTGTTATATAATTAGTTAATTACAAAGTTGATACGGACACTCTTGAAATTATCTCAATATTTAACAAATATATTACAATAGTATGTTAGCCAGCCGCCACCAAAATTTATCCTCTCGTCTGGGCTGTCGTTGCTTTTGCAACGGTAACCCCCTTATTTTTTCTAGTTGCAGATTTGAAGTTATCTCCGGTGATTCTTCATCCGTTTTCATCATCTTCTAATCTCTCAAAATAATCTCAGATCTGAGCTTGGTCCCCCTCTTTGGTGGTTGTTTTTCAGATCTGGTCTGTCCCCTTGATTGGTGGTGTTTCTCCGGTTTACTTTTTGTTGTTTTTTAGTTTTGCTTCTCCGGATCTTCTGATCTCACTATCGGTGCTTATATTTTGGTAAAGTTTGGCGCTTTCTTGTTCGTGATGTTGTTTTCTTTACTGAAAAACAGTAAGTATAATAGTAAATTTATTGTTGACAATACATTTTATGATATTTTTCATCATCAGGATGTTATCCTTATAGAATCAGTGTTCCTTATAGGAACGTTTTATGAGTCCAATTTCATTTTTAAGAATAAATGAACGGTTTAATTTTTAATAAGTCACAAATTTGATTGAACTATTAAAATTTTAAAATATACAATTTAAAAAACTAATTTAATCCATCAACTTGATAATTATAATCATTAATTAACTTGATCTATAAAACATGCTAAGCTTTAACGATAATTATGATTGTTATTTATCATTTCAATTAACAATTTTTTTTAGAATCTTTTAATTCATATCACTTTTTATATTTGAGATATTTTTTGTCTAAATTAAAACTAAACTTAAGAAGAATTATGTACATTTCAATAATTAATATAAAGTGAAAATTAGACATTATTGAAAGCATTTTAATTAACATTGGAACAAATAAATAAACAAAAATAAATGTATAACTACATAAAACTGTAATTTGGATCTCTATCAAGGGTGTCAAACTCGTTTTTTTTGAGTTTAAGTAAACTCGATAAGAAGAGAGTAGATTAGTAACATAAATTTGTATCGTAAAATCGTAAAAGTCTATATATTAAAAAAAATTATATTAAATATATATATATACACACTTAAAATTTAATCTAGTCATACCTTTTTAAAAAAATAATGATTTTCTCAAAATTAAAAGATAATTATAATTAAAAGATGCAACTTGCAAATTATCCACCTCATGACTAACTTGACTTGACATAAGTTGAGGTATTGGCATGTGTGATGATTGATGACACATGAAAACACATATTTTGATAATTGCGAGCTATAAAAGTCAAAATTTCAATCATTAATAAAAAAAAGAAAGGCAAAGCACCCTTTCATGCTCCTAACGTTTGTAGTGATTTTCAGTTATGCCCCTAACGTTTCATTTTGTTCAAGTGTGCCCTCAATGTGAAACTAACGTTTCAATTATGCCCCCAATTTTGACTCAATGCCCATGTGGCAATTTTTTTACTTATGTGTCATTTTTTTTGTCTGACGTGGCATAATGACTGGACATTCATATTTTTTTTTCCACCGTGGCATGATGACTGGATTTACATTTTTGAACATAAAAATTGAGTAAACTAGCAAATCAGTCCCTGGATTTACATTTTTCATCATCTTCATTCATTTTAGTCCCAAATCCTCAAAATAAAATTGTAAAATATCCCAAAACTCTTCCAAACATTTCAATTTAGTCCTTAAAAATATTAAAAACCCTAAATCCCTAAAACTTAATTTTTTTTTTAATTTTCATCTTCATCCAATTTAGTCATTAAAAATATTAAAAACTCTAAACCCTAAACCCCTAAAACCCTAAATTAATTCCACACCCTAATTAAAAAAAAGACGCAGAGCCTAAATCCAGATTTTTTTGGATTACAATCCACTGTAATGATTCAATCACTTCTTCATCATACTCTTGCTTCTTCTCAGCCATTCTTCGAAATTGATTGGCTTCAATTTCTATTGAACTCTTCTCACTCTGCCTTTCAATCTTCATTAATTTTCTCAGTGTCATTACATCGAACACCTTATCCTCATTATGAACTTCTCTTTCACTATCACCCAAATCTTCCAAAACATCTGAGCTAGTCTCAGTATCATAACAGGAACTTACATCCTCTTTGTCAGAGTTTGAATTGTTCTTGCTTAGTGAATTTGGATTCTGGAAAGATTTCAGTGAGAAAACAGAGACCCACCCACAATAACGACCTAGAATTTGCATCTGGGTTGAAAGATTTCGACGGGAAAATTGTGAAAGAAGAGAGAATTAAGGGGGAAATGGGTAATTAATAATTCATGTCTCTGGAGAGATCAGAAGCCTTCTTCCGGAGGTTCGTGAAGAGTGGAATCGAGCAAGAAGAGCCATCCACCTACAGAGACAACGTGCTCCAAAAGAGACGAGCATGGAGATTTACAGATGGAGATGAAGATGTTGGGTTTAACAAAAATCTGGATTTAGGCTCTGCCTTTTTTTTTTTTTTTTAATTAGGGTGTGAAATCGAGTATTTAAAAGGGTTTAAGTTTGAATGTGACAATTCTAGAGCTATGAAATGCTAAAATCCTAAAATCTAATTTGGAGTTTGAGTTTTAGAGTTTAGGTTTTAGGTTTTTTAATATTTTTAAGGACTAAATTGGAATGTTTGGAAGAATTTTGGGACACTTTACAATTTTAGGATTTTAGGGTTTAGGGTTTGAGGTTTGGGGTTTGGAGTTTGAGTTTTAGAGTTTGGGGTTTAGGTTTTAGGGTTTTTAATACTTTTAAGGACTAAATTGAAATGTTTGGAAGAGTTTTGGGACACTTTACAATTTTATTTTGAGGATTTGGGACTAAAATGAATGAAGATGATGAAAAATGTAAATCCAGAGACTGATTTGCTAGTTTACTCAATTTTTATGTTCAAAAATGTAAATCCAGTCATCATGCCACGGTGAAAAAAAATAATATGAATGTCCAGTCATTATGCCACGTCAGACCAAAAAAATGACAAATAAGTAAAAATAATTGCCACATGGGCATTGAGTCAAAATTGGAGGCATAATTGAAACGTTAGTTTCACATTGAGGGCACGCTTGAACAAAATGAAACGTTAGGGGCATAGCTGAAAATCACTGCAAACGTTAGGGGTACGAAATGGTGTTTTGCCTAAAAAAAATTAAGGGTGCGTTTGGATGGGAGTTATGAGTTAAAAGAGGATAAATGAGGGGGAGATAGTAAAGGAGAGGTAAATGATTTGTGTTATAAAGGAGGTTTTTAGTAAATGGTTTTGGGAAAATTAGAGATAAATGATGAATTATGATGTGAAATTATTTTAAAGGGTATGTATTGATTGTGGTGGGTTGAAATAATTGTATTGATATTTTAAAGTTGTATAAGGGTAAAAATGGTAAAAATAAAAGAGGATAAATGAGTGTTATTTTGGTGTTTGTTTTGATGTTAGTAAAGTGGTATGATAAAGGATTGCCTCGAAATTTGTGCTAACGGAGAAGTTAATAAAGGAGATTTTGTAACTGTATGGTAAAGGGGGTTGGAGGTGTGAATGTGGGACCAAAATATAATTTTCGAGTACTAAATTGTAAATTTCTGGGGACTAGATTATATATTTTTCTTGTTTACTGTCTTTTAATTTTATTTTAAAATTTTAATACTACAAAAAATATTACTCATGTATATAATAGAGGAGGGACCAAAATGTATATTTTCTGGGGTATGAATTATGTATTTTTCTAAATTTTGTTCTTCAGTAGTTACAGAACAAAAACTATTAGCCATATATATACTGAATGATGGACCAATATGTATATTTTTTAATATGAATTGTACATTTTTTCTCAATAGTGTATAGTACAAAAAATATTATCTATACATATACGAGAAGAGTGACGAAACTGTAAAGTTTTGGGATTCGAGAATTATAATTTTTTCTTATATTGAATTTTTTTTATTTTTTCACCACAAAAAAATTACTCATATAAGTGTTAGAGTAGGGACCAAACTGTAATTAAATTTTCACACCATCAAAAATATATTTTTTCTCATTAATGTTTCTGAAATATGCTCATAAATTTTCACACCACCAAAAATATTACCTTGGAATAATTATATTAGTGCAAGAGGGACCATAATGTATATTTTTGGGATTTGATTACACTAAAAAATATTATTAAAGTTGGACTGATCTGTAATTTTTGTTGTCGAATGATACAACAAAAAATATTATTCATATACTCAAAACAGAAGACACTAAATTAAACAAACAACAAAAAATATTATTAAAGTTTTGGGAACTGAATTTTTTTTTTTTTGAATTTTTTTTTATATTCTTACACTTCAAAAAATATTACTTATATATATATTGGAGGAATGACCAAATTGTAAAGTTTTGGGGAATGAATTATATATTTTTTCCCATTACTGTTTTTTAAATATATTCATAAATTTTTACACCACAAAAAATATTACTCATATATTTACTGCAGGAGGGACCAAAATCTATATTTTTGGGGTCTAGATTATATATTTTATCTCATGGATCAAAATATAAATAACATGGACTTAATTATTTTATTTTAAATTTTGACTCTAAAAAAAATTATTAAAATAATTGAAAAAATAGAGGAAGGAATACCAATATATAAAAAAATTATATATTTTGATGACTCAAGTATTGGCTTATTGAGTTGGTATAATTTCAAGGACTAAAATTATTTTTTAAGTAAATTAATATAAATTATATATATAATATAATATAAGAGAGAGAGAGGGAGAGGTGTGAGTAAGAAAAAAAAGAAAATAGTAAGAAAAGATGAATTGAGAGAGAAAGTTGTAAAAGTAATAAATAAAAATATTTTAATATGCAATTTACAAATTTACCCTTCGAGTATTTTATTATTTTATAGTAAAAACTAGGTAATTATAGGTAATTGAGTAGGGATATGTTAATAATTTGAGAAGATAAATGAGAGATAAAGAGGAGAAAAAGGAACAAAATAAAGGAAGAGAAGATAACTGTGAAACAAACAAGATTTTTTACTATAACTCTAGTATTAAAAGAGTATAGATAGAAGAAGATAGAGAAGAATCCAAATGCAGCCTAAGCTTATATTCTACTGATGGCGTTAAGGTGTGAAACTCAATATTTTTTAAAAAAACTACACTACAAGAAAAAAGTCATTTAGCATCGGCCAAATCTGTTGCTAAATTACAACATTCCGTTGCTAATTTGTAGTTAAAACCGCCCTTGCTAAATTTAGCAACGAATATCATTTATCCGTTGCTAATTTAGTCAACAAATTTGATACAATTATTGTTATCGGCTTCAAATCCGTTGCTAATTTGAAAGAGACAATTTGCAACTACATCAATTTTTTTTTCGGCCATTACAACTACATCAATATATTTGTTCCTATCTTGAACAAAAACTTTATTATCGCTGGTGACAGACATAAATCATGACAAATTTAAAAAATAAAAATTTTATATATAATATAAATTTGTAATACAAAGTATTTTAACAGAATCTTGTACATGTTCCATTAGTTTGTAACACTATCTAAAATTATTCACAATTCTCTTCTTGCCTTTCTGCCTCTTCATCTCCATCAACTTGTGTTAGAAGTATCGTCCAATTTCTTCTTGGTGAGATTGTTAAATTTAACCTATTACATTGAGTAAAAAACAAAATTAATGAAGTTGCATATATGTAAAAATTGCTAACACTTCAACCACCACAGTTTATACATTCATAATGCCAACACAATAATATATAGTTACCTAATCCTTAAGTACAAAGATAAAATTTCACCATAAACCATAACATCTTATAAACCAACGGAATTCCCTTACAAGTTCGAACTATAAACTCAGACTACAAATGAATAACACCCCCAACAAGGAATACAAGTAGACACAATTATTTTATAAACTCAAGAATTTAACCCACTTTAATGAAAAGCTTCTTATTCCTTAATTTCATACTTCTTGATAACATATTACATTCATAATTCAATCTAAGCATCAAATATTAGCAAATTTAATCGAGCTGATCATAACAGTAAATTCAGATCAACAAAAAGCATAAATTACAAAGAGGAAAACACAAACTTGAGCCAAATTAATTCAACTTACTAGTGGGAGAATAAAGTCAGCTCACAAAAAGAAGAAAAAGAAAAATTCATAATTAATAATTAATAATAGATAGTACAGATTGATAGAGCCTTGACTCAAGAATATACTTCTCATTATCCACTTCATTTCAACAATTCCAATTTTTTAGGAAAATGAAAAGGAACACACATTAATCAAGTGACATTGGTAGAATGCAATAATTACCCAACTCTGCAAAAAGCTTGAAATCTTACCTTAAAGTCAAGAGCTTTTTTGTTAGACTTTCAGATTTATTATAGTTGCATATTTTCATTAGTAATAGATTAAAGAACATACTTATGAATTCAAGTTCTAAACCTTCCCATTTTAGCCAATTATATATTCATCACTCACTCTCGTAGTGTCATTGAAAATGCAAAAAGAGACAATAACCTAAGAATAGAAGATACAAAAGAGGACACATTTTGATAGCTATGATTCACACGTATATTTAGTTTGCTTGAGATCCCATATAAATGTTATATACAAATTGGCTCAGTGCATACATAGACTAGATTTATGTTAATTAGCATAAGAAACTAAATAACATGGAACTACCAGTAGATAACTCGAATATTATTGATCAACAAAGATGCCAAACCCATACATGGTTTAAGAATATTCTTTCTTCTCCAATTTATGAATAAATTTGGGTCAAATCACAAATGGTTTATATTGAATTCTGCAATATTCAAGCTACCAAAGATTGAAATCCTAGTTAAAACAATGCTTAATTTACACGCAGGAAAAGTAAGCAGAAAGGTTCAATATTGTTCTCTGCATTTGTTAACTAATTTCCTCCTCCAAATAAGCTGATCTTTTTTGTCTTTTAATTTATCCTATATATTAATATAAACTATTCTTAATAAAGGAAATACAAGCCACCAAGTTCTTTGTATTTTATCCACCAAATAATGATGAAGTCAAAACANTTCTAAACAAATCGAAAGAACTAACATGAAATAAAGAAAAAGGTTACTACGCAAAAGAACTTAAAGCAAAAGCCCTTTAATTTTATTTTACCTCTTGGGTATTCTTTTTTATCACCACTTATGCCCATTCCTACTTCCATTATTTTGCCAATAACTCACTCTTGATATACATAAATTTTCTGGTCCTACTCTATGTTCTTCCTTTACATTCTACTTCCTTTTTTATTTAGGTTTTTCATCTAATTAACATCAAACCTTTAGTAAAGAGAGAAACAACAAAGCATCATTTCTTAAACCAATAATTTAGGAAAAAGGAATAGTAAACGCTCTCATAATTCTTCCTGAAATAGGAAGTTAGGGTCTTCAAAATTTTCTGACGCAAAGATATACAAACACATTTGAAACCACAGCTAGCAAACCCTTCCACTCAAATACTAAAATGCTTAGAAGCTTCTAGCAAGAAAACGCACCTTTCTCATTGATCTACAGGCGTCAAGTTCAGCGGAATCCCTAACTTTTCTTGACTGGTTACTGAATCCCTAAATTTACCAACTAGGGCGAGGCATTAGTTGAGAGGATTCGCCCATGGAATCCAAATCAGAAAGAAGGATATGAAGGTCTAAAATTACAATTGAATACAAGAAAGGGACACATTTACAAGCCATTGCTGATATTGTTTCTAAAATGACATTTTAGAAACAGATTTAATATTTGTTGCTAATCTCCGATGCTAATTACAGATTTTCTAGTAGTGCTATCTAGATAGGACAAGTCTGCCATAACATTTCTCTTTATCATCTCTTCCTCTTTCCTTCGTTCTTTTCTTTTTCTCTTTCTGAATTTTTCCATTTTCCTCTTCGATCGCTTTTTCATCTTTTTCCTTATGCCCAAATAAAAAAGTTTGGTTTTCATTCTCTTGATTTCGCTTACAACCGGATGAAATCAAGGTTTAGAAGATGCAGAATAAATCATTATCCCTTGCAGTAACAACTGTGGCGTCACCAGTAATCCAACTACAACCAACAACAAGTGTTTTGAGTGTGAAAAGAGCATACCCGTTTAACTCATCCTAGACTCGCGTTTTTTACCAAGTGTGAACGATTTTAGACAATTTCAGCCAATTTTGTGCCATCTTCGAGTCTATAAGAAACGTCACCATGTTTGTATAGGTAGAGACATAAAAACGTGCGTTTCTACTATTCAAATTGTGAGTTTGACAATTATGTCCTCTATAGTACTTTACGGGTGTACATGTAGTGTTAAGAGAGATAAGAATAGGTTACAAAGAGAAAGTGTCAATAGGACCCACTTTCTCTCTCTACTTGTTCCTTTCTCTCTATGCACTTTACCTATAGTGCACTATAGAGGATCCAAATTGATAAAATCGTGAATGAAATTGGACGAAATTAAAAGTACAAATGAATTAACATACAATTGTCCAAATGAACAACTAATATAAAATAAAAATCTGCCCCCAGGCCACCATGAACAATCATCAAGATCTTCCATCAGGCAAGGCTGGCAATAATTTCATCCACAAACAATTGAACATTCTGGTCCGACGACCCACCACTGGCAACCGCCTCCCGCGCAGCTTGTTTGAGCCGTTGTGCATTCTCCCTAATCTCCTGGGACCTAGGCCCTCCTCCGGCCACCTCTTCAATAGCCCTCTCCAGCTCCTTGGATTCTACGAAGCCCTCGTTGTCTTGCTGGAGCCGGACGCCGGTCTGAAAGACATCGGAGAGAAGCTTGGCATTGGTGGGTTGGTCGGTCCACTTAGGGTATGCAATCATCGGCGTGCCGACGGTTAGGGCCTCCAACATGGAGTTCCAACCACAATGAGTCAAGAAGCAAGCAATGGAAGGATGAGAGAGAACCTTGGTTTGAGGACACCATGACACTATAAGGCCTTGATCTAGGGTTTCTTCTTGCAACCCTAATGGGAGTTGTACATCTGATGATGAAAATGATGATATTTCTGGGAGCTTAAGGACCCACAAGAAGTGACGCTTGGTGTTCCTTAAAGCCCTAGTTATGCTCTCTATTTCCTTGTTGGATGGTATGAGGAGGCTACCGAAGGAGATATATATCACTGAGGATTCGAGTTTGTTGCTTAGCCATTCCATGCAAGAATCTTCTGCTTTCCACATATTAAGTCCAACGTCTTGCTTTTCATCCTTCTTGTTGTTATGATCTGTCATGAATTATATATGTCATACGTAAAAGGACTGTTAACCATTTTATGATTGATTCATAATTAACCCTAATTTTATTTGTGTTGGAATTTCATATTGGTTAAAGCTATCATAAGTATTAAAGTTAAGATTAAATTAGTGATTGGTACTCAATTAAAAGATGTTATATGTATAATTTGGAGTATCTATACTAGTAAGTGTTGCAGAAATGGAAGTATATATACTTTTTTTTTTTTGTGCAAAACCCCCCCTCATATCAGCGTCCCATATGTCTACACAGCCATTAGTAGTATATTTATTTTTTTTATAAGCCAAGAGTAATTCTTTCGTTTCAAATCTTCTATTTAAGGGTAAATGGCTGATTATAAAATGCTTTCCACATTCAAAGGTAGAATTCAAACTCTCACCACTTGGTTACAGGTCCAAGTGATGAGAAACCACTAATGTAGTTCAGGACAGAAGTATATATATATACATGGCACATGCTTCTGAGTTCCGACCCTTCTATATATAGGTTTGAAAATTAACGCTGTCAATTAGTAGTATGGTTGAATACTTTGTAAATTAAGTTATTTATTGGGAGACTCTCCTATCATTATCAGGTACCTAACGCAAGTTGAATCTAGATTAGTCGAAATAAAATCTTACAAAAAAAAAATTAAGAAGAGTGTGTATATAATAAAAATCTTCGTCTGAGATAGTAACAAATGGAAGTCATTTATGCTTTACTCTAGTAAATTGATTAATTAATAAAACTCCAATTTTCACTCAGGGATATCACACATGCTTCTCTAGCTAGGTGCAAATATAACACCATTTTCAAGCTTATATACTGGCGGTATATATCCTTTCTAGCATAGCATATTCCTCCTAACAAGCACTAATTAAATGATAAATCAATGAAACAACACATCAACAAATAAACAGTGATATATATATATATATATACAAATATGTTAATTACAACGGAACAAAAGATTATGTATATTTAATTAATTTAATTAATATTTATTGACTGTATGTAACAACATGTCTGATATATGACAAATGAATTAATATTTTTAAATAAAAATATGTTAACTTTTCTAAAATTTTGGTTAAATTACATTTAATATAATTTTAGCTTCGTCTTTTCTCTAAAAATTGTATAAATAATTTATAAAGAAATTTTCTCTAAAGCACGTTTAATACTAAAGTCAGTACCCATGATATATATAATTAAGCTTAATTACGATGGTGAAAAAAAAATACTAGACTATAACTATCAAGAACTCTACTTAAGCCTCAAAATTCATATGATATGATATCGGTAAAAAAATATTTTGTACAAATCTCAAAATATAAATAAAAACCTTCACATAACTCAATTGTGTGGATATATAAAGCTCTTACTTCCCTTATCCTTATCCTTAATGTAATTATGTCAATGACAGAATATATATAATGTCTCCGCCTATTTATCGGGTGGCTTGATAGCTTGAGAGTTTCTTAGCCACAATGCCCCCGGTTCGAATCGGGCATACGAGAGAGACAGAGAAACAGAGAGAATATTTATTGTCTCCAGTAGGGATGGTAATGGTTTAGGGTATTTAGGGTACCCGTCCATATTCATCCGAAAAAATTATCCGGTATCTGACGGATATCGAATAGGTTACGGATAGTGAAAATTAAATATTTTTCGGATATTGGGCGGATACGGATATTACCTTCGAATACCCCATATCCGTCCGAAATGAACGGATAGTTAGGGTATCCGATATCCAATACCCTATTATTTATTTAATTTTTATATTTTACATTCAATTTAATATCTTCTATATAATTATTTAATTATATTTATATTTTTATATATAATCATTTTTTAGTTACTTTATATTTAATTGTTTTATTTTAAAAAAGAAATTTAAAATATAAATGAATCATAATTTTATTTATTTATTTTAGTTAGTGAGTATTGGATATCGGGTACCCGATATATCCAATTTATTATATTTATACTTTTTTCGGATATTTCGGGTATTTGAATACCCGTCGGATACCGGATAGGATACGGATACGGATACTAATTTATCGGATACCGATAGGGTACGAATATTGGATCGAGTGAACAGATACGGATACGGATAGTGACAAAACCACAGGATACCCTATCTGTTGTCATCCCTAGTCTCCAATACGAGCAGGACGTACACTGTTATATATTTGTGATTTCATTTTTAAGAAAACTTACTATTTACTTCTTTAATTTTCTTTTTTTTTTCAACGGTTTGATCCTTAAATAATGAAAATATATAACTTAATTATATTTTACCAAAAAAAAACATATAATTTAATCTAAAATAATTATAAACATAACCTAGTTAATCCTAAATAATTACAAATATATGTCAACACTAAATGTCACATATTAAGGTATGTACAAAAAAAATGAGAAGAATAACCCTAATGAATTTTGGGTATCTATTACTTCCTCTAATTTTTATACCTACTTTGTTCAATTATGAGTTTGCAAATGTTGGGAGAATGGCCAAAATTAGTTTTAGTCTCAATCTCATCGTTCTTATTAATATGAAAGTACTTCAATTTAAGTTTAAATTTAAGTTGAATTGGTTGGTTTAATTAATTAGAATGTTATAATGACATTTAACATATAGCAATTAACATTCATGTTAACTTGTTATCAAGTTAGGATAAAGATGAGAGACCAAATAATTTATTTTTATTTTTATTACCTTTGTCATGGACATCATCATGTGCAAGCAAGGATGAAGGGACGAGTGGGCCCACAGGCAGAATAGGACAAAGATGAGCCAATGAATCAATGATTTCCTTCTCAAGCTCATAGAAGGAATTGGCCAACACCCACCTTAACTTCCCCTTCATGTTCTCAAACATCTCTGATAACATCTTCGATATGCTTCCATTCAGATTCCATGGAAGAACAAACGACGGAAGATCCTGAACTCGTAACGCTGGAAACCCAGGAAGCTCCAAAACGACATCGTCGTTTTCGTTTTCAAGTGGAAGAAACTGATCATTCACGTCGTGATTATTACCGAAACGGTAGAAGTATATGGCGAAGAGGGCGCACGGTTGTATCCAGAGGCAGGCACAGGGGATCCCAGCCTCCGCTGCCACGTCAGCCGCCCACGGAACGAACGGGTTGTTAATTATACATGCCAATCTTATCCTTTTAGAAGCTTCTGCTTCTAGAAAGTGATGCTTCAGAAGGTTCGAGAAGCTTCCGGGGCCAAATTTCTCGATGTTTACTATGTACCCGTCGATGCCGGCGTTGTTGCGGTCGTCTTCGGAGTTGTAGCCGTCGGAGAAGAAGAGAACTTGGACGCCGTTGACGGTGATGGAGGCCGGCACGGCGGAGGAAGCGGCGGCGGAAGGGTACATGCGGTGGTAGAGAGATTCGGTGGTGGCGAGGGTGACGTGGAGGTTTTTGGAGAGGAGGGTGTTGGCTAGTCTGAATAAGGGGTTTATGTGACCTTGAGCAGAGAAAGCCACCATCACCACGTGAAGCTCTTTTTCTTCATTATTAATAATATTGTAGTTTTGCTTTGAAGAAGAAGAAGCCATGGATGATGGGAGATATGATGAATTGAAGGGATAGATGGCAATGATGAATGTATGAGTTTGAGGATATATGTGTGATATTTGGATATTTGGAGGGAGATTGAGAACGTGTGGTAACTAAACATATTCACGTTTAGAATGAGACAAGTATATATATGGCAGTGTATAGTCACTATACAGGATACTATGTATGTGCATATTACTATATATGTTATGTAAGAAGTTCATTTTGTAAGATTTCAAATTTTCTTGTCTCAATGAATCAATTTTGGACTATAATTCTCATGACTCATGAGACTTATACTTGTCAATTGTTATTATCTCTAAGCAAATCAAATTTGAGAATTTAAATAAATTGTCGAAGTTCAATTTTGATTTTTTATCTTTTAGTTAAGTTACAAATTAGTTCTTGTTTTTTAAACATTTTTATAAAAAAATTCACTGTTAGTTTCACCCTCATTTTCGTCTTCCTCTCTATGTGGCGTGGTGACATAGAGGATTGATTTGTAAATTTATCAAAGACTTTAAAGGACTTAAATGAGATTTTGATAGAAAGGTAGAGAAATCATAGAAAGACCCTAAAAATTCTAGGCTTAAGTGCAATTTTGGTCCCCTAACTTTCACAAAGGTCTCAATTTGGTCCCCTAACTTTTTTTGTTGCAATTTTGGTCCCCTAACTTTCGCAAAGGTCTCAATTTGGTCCCAACTTTTTTTGTTGCAATTTTGGTCCCCTAACTTTTGCAAAGGTCTCAATTTGGTCCCCTAACTTTTTTTGTTGCAATTTTGGTCCCCTAACTTTTGAAAGCATCTCACTGTTGGTCCCAAGTGCACTTTTTCCATTCATTATCTGCCGTTAGTGCCGATCTAAAGGCTGAGTTGGTTGATGACGTGATAAATATGAGTGAAGTGGATTAAAAAAAGACCATTTTGCGGAGACATTTTCATGACTTGGAAGTGCACTTTGGACTAATGGTGAGACGTTTTCAAGAGTTAGGGGACCAAAATTGTAACAAAAAAAGTTATGGGACCAAATTGAGACCTTTGCAAAAGTTAGGGGACCAAATTGAGACCTTTACGAAAGTTAAGGGACCAAAATTGCAACAAAAAAATTTAGGGGACCACATTGAGACCTTTGCGAAAGTTAAGGGACTAAAATTGCAACAAAAAAAGTTAGGGGACCAAATTGAAATCTTTGCAAAAGTTAGGGGACCAAAATTGCACTTAAGCCAAAATTCTATCATTCACCATATTCCTCCATTTTCTCTCATTTTTTTCTCAAATAGGTCCCTATTTATTCTTATCTTCCACTTCTCAAAGTTTCTATTATATTCAATTTAGTCCTGGTTCATGCATTAAAAGACAAAGTTGTGGAAGATTTTGCAAATTTGAATGCATTAGGAGGGGAAATATCAATTGTTAGTTAATCTCTCCATGAACCAACTTCTCAAATCGAAACACAAAAAAAGAAGAAACATTAATTAAGAACGAATCGAGATCTGGGCATTTTGATAATTAATAATTTTTGAAATTATGTATTTCTTGAAATTGACTGTTGGGCTTTTTCGAAACCTAATGATACCTTCAAGGAATTTGGTGTAAAAGTTTCATTTATCTAGTTTTTTAAAATGGTCACCCTATGTTCCAAAAGTTGCATTTTCTCAACATTTTTGGGCATTTTAATCGGTATTTTCAAAATTAATCCATGAAAATGAATTTGGATTATTTGAGAATCAAGACCTATAAGAGATAAACACTATAAAAGAGCTCAGAAACATGTGAAAATGGCATATCTATGGACAGATGAACAGTGAAATTGCACAATTGGGTTGGAAGTTGAAGATGAATAATGGTGTTATTTCTAATTTAGTCTCCAATCTTTTTTACTTGGTCCTTCTAATCGTACTTGGCAACCAACTCATTCAAATCAGTTGGTTAATTTGGGCAATAGATCTTCTACTATACTTTTTCTCTGCTGTTGATGCTGTAAAACAATATCATCCGTCATATCTAATGGTTGATATTATGCCATGTGTCTCATCTAATTTTTCAGTAAATGGACTCAATCTTTTTTCCATTCAAGAAGATTATGTGTTTTTTTTTTTTTTTTTAACTAGATTCAAGAAGATTATCTGATTATGAGACTTTTCTAGAAAATTGGCTTTCACACCTCAGAGATTAGTGATTAACTAATTAAGAATGCAACAAAATCAAAAAGCCAAACATCCCTTAATCCTTTGAACATCAGACAAAACAAAATCAAAAAACAAACACCCTTGTTGGAAAATGTCGTCGGTAAGACCGTTAGACTTGCAAAGATGACTGCCGGTGCCGGAGCCGGAGTCGTTGGGGCCGCTTCCTCTTCTAACTAACAGTCTCATTTTCACCTTCATCATCCTCCTTGGTGTTGTCGCCAATGTCCTCTACGCAATATTTCATCGGAGGTGCCGAAATACACTGTCGATCACATCGTCTTCAACAGAATGTTCGTTGCCTTGCCGGCTAAAATGTCGCCAGAGTTGTTTCCTTCAGAGCGAACAACCATAATGGCAAACTGAATTCTACTACCACGAGAAGGAAAGCTCTGTCGTGGTGAGAAATAACATACTTGAGAGTTGAGAGACATTGATGGGAAGAAATTAGGTGCAAATGTTGCTAAATACCATGAGAACGTGACATAATTCGAGACATTAGATTTGATCTTGTGTTTTAAGACAGCACCAACAGCAGAGAAAATATTTGGTAGAGGATCCATTGTTGTTAATAGGTGATGAACTAGGTTCTGGCCGGGGGTCATTACCTCGTTCAGATGAGGTAACTCTGGGTCAAGGGTTACCTGCAAGACAATGAACACATAGGGTGGCCCTGCGATTCACCTCCAATGCTTAAGTTAGTAAGGGTTATGAGCTCAATAACGTCAATTGACTGAGTAGAGAGCGTACCTTTTTCCAGTGTGAATGGTTAACCTTTTATACTGGCTGAGGGCAATCAGTTGTGATCTTGCCAAAAATGTCTGGATGCTTGATTGTGATCCTGGTTGATCTGATTGTGATCCTTGGCTTCCACGTAATTTCCTTTTCTGTGAAAGGCGCCTTGATGATCAAGGCGTTATCAAGGGGAAGGATCTCTAATTGACCTGTCTTGATTGACAGCGGATCTTGGGCGATCCTTGATTGGTTCCTGATTGATTCAAGGAATGTTTCCTTATTTGTTGGTGCGTGGACGCCCATTTCCTCCGTGACTGTGAGCGTCCTTGGCTGTGCAAGATGTAGGGCGTTCACGCCCATGTGACCCATCTGGTGGGTTCGTGGCCTGCTGGATTAAGGGCATGTCCTGCCATTTAGGTCTCCTGATTATTGGGCCTATTATCACTAGTCCCAACAAAAGAAGTGAAGCTCTGTCCACATCAATGGAGTCCCCTTCGAGGGCAAACTCATGGGCGTCGTCGTCGTAGACGCCACGGGTTCTCTTCGCAACTTTAGGCGTTTGCGATCTAGCTCGAGACGGCGTCCTCGTCAACAAACCTTGTCCTTTCAGCTTTTCTTGCTGACGTAATGCATCACGCTTTCTGTTGTATGTCTGTGGGACGTGGCCACATGACGCGTCCTGATTGACTCCACCGTAATGATGGTGAAGGCGGGAATCGAGGGTGGCGCATTAATGGCCACTTTGCGGTTTTCGATACCCACAACTCAAAACCGTCATTTTGCTTCTTAACTTCTCATTCGAAAAGCTCAACTTTTCTCTCTCCGTCGCAAACTCTCCCTTCCTCCTCCAACTTTTGGGTTGTTCTTCGTCGGAGTTTGCTGTGTCTGTTGCCGCCGATTTCCAGCATTTGCAACTACTAGCTTTTAGTGAGTGTTTTGGACTTATACCTTTATTTCACGTGTGATTTCTGGATTTTTACTCGAGTTTGACTCATTATGTTCTTCGCAGTGTTCATCGCTATTTTCCTTTGAGGATTTTGCTTCAATCTACTAGCATTATGGATTTCGACGAATGTAAGTTTTCTAAACTTTCTTCTTCGTCTGCTTCATCTTCCTCCTCGTTTGAACTTTGGTCTGAGTTTGGTGATCAACCGCAACCGCTGAAGATCATTTTTCCAAAAGACCCTTTTTCCCCCTTTTTGCTGGTGATTGGAGCAAAGTCCTACATCAACTGGGTTTTTTCTGTCGTGTTTCCTCAGCTGTTGGCGATGGTACAAGGGCGCCCGCGTCAAGATCGCCACAAGATGTCAACCAAAGTCTTGATGATTTATCGTCGTCAACGCCTTCGGAGATTCGCGAGGCGTTATCTCCTATTCTTGAGAGAGCATCTGAGAACGAGGCGTCCTCAGACCACGAGGGGTCTGGAGGTGCTCAAGTGCCAATTTGGGCGTCCATCGGCGATGGCAAGCCTCAGCAGGTGATTTACGAGCACGAGGTCGATTTTATGCTCTACCCCGACTGGTTTTTATGTCCCAGCCACAAGTTGGGAAACGTTCCATGGGTCAAAGGGGAGCCCACACCTTGCGGTGTTGAAAAGAGTGAGGTCATGCGTAACGCCCGTCCTGTTTGTTGATTGGTGTCATCAAAGATTGGAAGAAGCGGTGCAGGGACCGTTCCTTGAGAAGACTAGCCAAAAGGTATACCAGTACCGTATGTACAATTTTGGTGTCGAGAAGCTTAGAGAACTCAACAAGAAATTGATTAAGTTGTCGCAAGGTTGACGCCATGCGGGGTGCCGGAACTCACAAAAAATATGTACTATTTTAACATAAAATAGTACAAAAAAAATTGATTATGTACTATTTTTTCATAATTATTTTTTATAATTCTTAAAATAGTACATAATTAAATATGAAAGTGTGATATATAATATTTATATAATATGAAACCCACCATCACCACGTGAAGCTCTTTTTCTTCATTATTAATAATATTGTGGTTTTGCTTTGAAGAAGAAGAAACCATGCATGGATGATGGGAGATATGAGGAATTGAAGGAATAGATGGGAATGATGAATATATGAGTATGAGGATATATGAATGGTGGATTGAGAATGTGTGGTGATTAAACGTATTCACGTTTAGAATGAGACAAGTACATATATGGCATGATAGTCACGAGTACAATTAGACTCACAAGTCACAACACTTTCCTATATATATATATGTGTGCATATTATTATAAATGTTATGTAAGAAGTTCATTACTTCATTTTATAATAAGATAAGATAAGATTTTAAATTTTCTTGTCTCAATAATTAACTTTGGACTATAATTCTCATTACTCAAGACACTTATACTTGTCACATATTATTATGTCTAAGCAAATCACATTTGAGAATTTAATTCAAAGTGTAACTTTGACTCTTTATCTTTTTAGTTAGGTTGCAAAGCAGTCCTTTGTTTTTGTATTTTTGTAAAAAGTTTTATTATTAGTCTCACCATCCTCCTCTCTATGTTCTACGTGGCGTGGTGACATGGAGGATTGATTTGCAAATATATCAAAGACTTTAAAGGACTTAAATGATGAGATTTTGATAGAAAGGTAGAGAAATCATAGAAAGACCCTAAAATTTCTATCATTCACCTTATTCCTCCATTTTCTCTCATTTTTTTTCTCAAATAGGTCCCTATTTATTATTATCTTCCCCTTCTCAAGGTTTCTATTATATTCAGTTTAGTCCTTATTCATGCATTAGACGACAAATTCGTGAAAGATTTTGCAAATTCGAATGCATTAGGAGGGGAAATATCAATATTAACATAATGCTAGGTAGGGGTGTCAAAACGGGCCGGCCCGCCCGGGCTCGCTATGGGCCTCTCTTTAAATGGGCTGGGGCGAGCAGGCCCGTTTATAAACGGGCTCCATTTTGGATGCCCAAGCCCGCCCGCATTGGCCCGCGAGTTAAACGGGCTGGCCCGCGGGCCAACACTACATTTTTTTAAAATTAATATATATTATAATAATAATAATAATATAATAATATTTTTAATTTTATTTATATTTTAATTATTAATACATAATTATTTAATTCTATAATTAAATAAAATATATATAAAATTATTTTTTATTACTAAAAATTGATTTGTCTTTTGAAAAATTATAATTTTAAAATTAATATGAGAGGATAACATATAAATAATTTAGATAAAAATTTATACAGAATATATATAAAATATCTTCAAAATAATTATATTTATAAACTTTTAAAAAAATTTAAAAAATATGCGGGTGGCCCGCGGGCCGGGCCGCCCTTATCCATTTAGCTCGCGGGCTAAACGGGCCACCCCATATAGGCCTGTTTTTTAAACGGGCCTATTTTTTGATGCCCAAGCCCGCCCATTTAGCGGGCGGATCTAGGCCCATTTTGACATTCCTAATCAATAGTTAGTTAATCTTTACTCCATGAACGAACTTCTCAAATCGAAACATAAAAAAAGAAGAAACACGAAGAACAAATCGAGATCTGGGCATTTTGATAATTAAAAATTTTTGAAATTATGTATTTCTTGAAATTGACTGTTGGGCTTTAATTTTCGAAACCTAATAATGATTAACCCTCAAGGAATTTGGTGTAAAAGTTCCATTTATCTAGTTTTTTAAAAGGGTTTTGATTTAAAAAGCTCAGTAGCCTAAGCTATCTCCATTTCAACCATCCGATCATTCTTTATAGGGTTGATGTTTGTTTTATTTTATTTTTTAAAGATTAAACAAAACAAGAAGAGAGAAAGAAATAGAAAATAAGGTGCTAAAGCTATTAGAGTTTTGTAGCATTACCCTTTTCAAAATGGTCACCCTATGTTTCAAAAGTTGCATTTTCTCAACATTTTTGGGCATTTTATTCGGTATTTTTCGAAATTGATCCATGATAATAATGAATTTGGATTGTTTGAGGATCAAGACCTATAAAAAGAAACACTGTAAAAGAGCTTAGAAACATGTGAAAATGGCATATCTATGGACAGATGAACAGAGAAATCGCACAATTGGGTTGGAAGTTGAAGATGAATAATGGTGTTATTTCTAATTTAGTCCCCAATCTTTTTGTTTTGGTCCTTCTAATCCTATTTTGCAGCCAACTCATTCAGATCAGTCCTCGGCACCATGTCACGTCAGCGATAACAGAGAGAGAATGACAGAAATGGGGTGAGACGACTAGCGGCAGAATTATTTTGTTAAGATGTGAGATAGAAAATGCAAGTAAAAGCAAATGATGGGCTAATTTCCCTGGCCAAAATAAGAAACTAAAATTACACTTAAACCTAAATAAATTTATAAGAAGATATAAACTTAGAAAAAAAGTTCATAAGAAATTAAATATGGACAAAATTTCATATTAGTTCTTGAAATATGAAGTAAACTTTGTTTTAGTATACTTAAAGAACTTTTGATTCTATTTTGGTATTTAGATTAAAGTTTTTCATTTTTTAATGGTTAATTAGTCCCTAGCCTCAGTACTATCTCCCTAAGCTACTATTCATGCATGTTAGGTTCGACAACGCAATGGACCAGCTCAACGTACAAGTTCATCTCATAACACAGCTCACTAGAGAGGCCACCGACAAGAACTTATCATCACTAGTGAAGATTGAGATTATAATTAGTTAAAAATGGAATAGGATATTTTAATTTAAAAGTTGCAAATATTTAAAACATAAAAATATATATAAAAAAAAATTCGAATAGGTATCCTGGATACCATCCTTTTCGTACACTCTTCTTTTTGTTCAACTTTTTTTCTTGGTCAGGAAGAAATTTCATTCATCATGAAAAGCACAAAGTCATACATGAGGAAGAAACTTCATTCAACTCAACAATGCTTTTATTCTTCCTCAACACCGCCGATCCTTCTCTTATTCTTTTTGAACTCACCCTTTCCCGATCCAAGAATTTAGCAGAGTTCAATGAGTTTAGACAGAGTGATGATCATCGATCAGTACTCCAAATTAAGTTTAATTATGACAGCGAATTTGCTAGTTTTTGTTTATTGTTATATAATAACATTAACTCAAACAATTTACAAGTTAATTCTTTCTCTCCTACGTTTAACAAACTTGCAAACTCACCCATCTAAGTGAAATTCAGATTTGAGACAATATTTTCAAATCCAAGTTAAGGGAGTTTACAACAACGCCATGTGCCTTCACCCAGACTGAGTTTATGAAATTATGACAACAAATAATTTACTTGTTTTTTCTATCCGAAAAAGTTTACGTGAATTGGGCCCGGGGGTTTGCTAAGGTCGGAATATGCTTCCAAGCTCTATGAGAACTCACAAAGGTACTTACAAATCGCTTACTAACGAGACTCTCACATCGAGAGCGAAAATCGAACTCTCAACGTTGTGAGTTTTGAATTGACTGCTTACCAACTGGACAAACATTTGTTGGCAAATAAATGACTAGTTTTTTTTTTTATAAACTAAGGGTATCTACTATCGGAAACAGTAACTAATCCCTTTGTCGTAGGTCCTCTATCTAAGGATAAACGATTAACCACAAAATACTTTTCACATCTGAAGGTGGGATTCCAACTCCCACCACTTAGTTAAGGGACCAAACGAAGAACCACTAACTACTGGTCAATAATTGACTAGTTTTTGTTATGTGAAAATTTTAACAAAAACAAGTTTACAACGTTACCTCGTGAGTTTGAAAACCTTAATCATATCAATAATGAAATTCAAATTGAGATAATATTTTCAAATTCAAATTAGTCATGAATTCAGGAAGAGTTTCACTCTATTAAAAGTATGCCAAATTGATAAAATAAATAATATATATAAATTTTAAAATTAGAATGATAAATGCAATTACCC
>QANZ01027386.1:0-23178 GCA_003254925.1 Chamaecrista fasciculata | reverse complement strand
TATATTATATATATATAGATATTATATATATAGATATATACACACCATATATAACATACATACATGCGCAGTTAGGTCCAAGGACACGTAAAATTCAGGGACTAAAATGAAACTTTTTAAAATTTTTGGGGTCAAAGTGTAATTTACGAAAATATGGGGAGCAGAAAGAGAATTACAGAACAGTTCAGATTCTGGGTAGAAAGTTCAGTTTAGTCCCTATCGGATACTAAAAGTCATGATTTTGACTGAATTTCTCAACTGTCGGAATGCTTTTGGAGAATAACTCCATTGTTCCTCTATCCGGGTCCTAAAAACTAACCCAGAGATATTCTAACCCTACCATAAAAATGAGATGAAGAAGAGAAAAGAAATTAAAAGAGGAGAAAGAAAAAGAAATCAAAATTAGACTCACCACACAAAGTTTCTCTCTCAACAATCAGATTTTCTCTCTCTAAAAGCGAATTTTCCTCTCTCTAAAAATCTGAATTTTTCTCTCTTATTTGTCTCTCCGAAAGTTGTCACTTTTCCTACAAACTATTTATAGGCCTGAAAGGAGAATCAACAGGGATCAAAAATTAATGTTAATTGATATAAAATAATTTCCCAAAATCAACCAATCACAATTTGATGAACCAGGATTTGGCCGAGGGTCGTTTCCCAGTTCGCTGCAAGATTTTCCTGCAAGATAATGAACCACGGGGGGTCTCCCCTGTGATTCACCTCCGAAGCTTAAGTTAGTAAGAGTATGAACTTGCATGAGGAGTGTGAGTAATGCGAGTTACGTACCTTTCATAGAGTTACCATCTTGTATTTATAGGCTTATTGAGGAGAGTCCGTTTAAGGAAACTTCCTTGATTATAGAAGAGATATCTTGAGTGATATGGGAGGTGAATCATAATCTTTCCTATTTCATGTAGGAAGATATTGTTTTTGTTAATTAAGGATAAGTGAGTCACTATTTTCTTATTTGTGTAGGGCGCCTTGATGGCCAAGGCAGAGATCTCTGGGGGATCTGTCTTGATTGATAGCGGATCTTGGTTGATCCTTGATTGGTTCCTGATTGGTTCAGGGAATGTTTCCTTATTCCTCGCGTCCTTATGCTCCGTGGGCGCCCATGCCCTCTATGGTTATGGGCGCCCTTGCCCTAGCGGGGTTAAGGGCGTTCTCGCCCTACCCTGTGGGCCTATGGCGTGCTGGGCGAAGGGCGTCTTCTGCCAATTGGGCCTCCTAATTATTGGGCCTATTATCACTAGTCCCAATAAAAGAAGTGAAGCTCTGTCCCCATGAGGTGTGTCCCCACAAGTGGATGACAGATACAACGTTTTTCGTTGGTTTGTTTTGAGGCGCTTTGTCCTTCCATTCCTGGTGCTTGGGCGTTTATTCTGATCTGGATTGATTCAAGATGTGCTTTGCACTGCCTGTGCATCTTTGTTGCTTGGGCGCTCACGCGCCTTGATCTCCCTAGCGGCGTCGTGCCATTTGGGCGTTCTCGCCTGCCTAAAGGCTTCCTGGCCCGATTATGTATTCGGCCTGAACTTTGTCATTTGGACATAGTCAGATATTTGAGTTATTACCACTAGTCCCTTTGAAAGAAGTGAAATTCTGTCCCCACGAGGGGAGTCTCGACGTTGTCGTTCGCTTATCATTTCTTGATAGCGCCATTGGCGTTCTCGTTCCGTTTGGAGGATTTTCATGTTCATAGCCTCATGGCTTACGTCGTCCATGATTTTGGCGCGCTCGCTGGGGAGGTTTGGGACTTAGTTTCCATTCGATTCTCCTGAAGACCTTGGCGGTCTTTGTTTTAGGTTGCCATGCTTTCCATGAAGTCGCTGGGACTTAATTATGAGGGCGATGGCCCGTAGTCGTGGGTAAGGACGCCATGCCTTCCACGAGGGTGCTGGGACCCAAAGTTGATGTTTGATACATGCGCATGTTTTTGTGGCTAGCCTCCCAAGGGTCCGCTTGGGGTGTGAGTGCCATACTCACTGGACGTCAGGGCGTCCTAAAACCAAGGGAGGGTCGGTCCGCTTGGGGTGTGGGTGCCATACCCACTGGACGTCAGGGCGTCCTAGAATCGCTAAGGGCGTCCCTCTTGAGCGATTTTTGCCTCATTGGGCTTTGGTCATGGACCAGTTTGGGCGTTTGGGCCCTTGCCGCTTGGCGGCCTTGTACTGGAGATGGCGTCAGCACCTTGTTTTGCCTTGTAATTGTAGATTTTTGCCTAATTAGGCTCGGTGTGTGTCAGGCGCCTGAGGAGGCGTGACTTTTGTATTCCTCGCTGTGAATGTGGATGTTGTTTGGATCGAGTCCATTAGCTTTCCATGTCCATAATTTATCTGAGGCTTTGTCGCCGATTTTGGCTAGACATCTGTCTAATATAATTTAAGTATAAACTGTTAGTTTAAAGATAAATGAATCCAGCAAAAGAATTGAGAATAATAATTAATGCTTGCAGCAAAACCTTTTACATTATTGTTTATTTAGAGTATACCACTCTTCTCCCTTCCATGAAATGCTCCAAGTTGGGAGGCTTTTTGCCCCACCCCATTGAATTTCTGTAAAGTTCACAACGCAAAATTTATCAAATGAATTTAATTGCTTAGTCATTTTTATGGTGGCGCCCATATCCATAGTGGCGCCTCGCGTACTGCGGCGCTTATGCTTACAACAACGCCCACACTTACGGTGACGCCGGTGTAAGGATTTCCAAGTGCTGAGAAGTGCCTGAATTCTTAAATAAAAAAGCTGATGAGCCATCACATAATATTAATGCCAAGACAGTGTTTTTTAGCATTTATGAGAAAGACTAAAACAATATTGTTTAGCTATGTCTTGCCTTTTGAAAAATAGTACCAAAACCAAGCATTCGATGCGTATTATCCGTGCGACCATTTCACAATGGCCAATGAGTCGCTATTATTCTGTCAAATTTACGCCTTGCAAATTCATACTAAGTGAATAGAGGTGGCATCATACCTTCTTCCAACATGCGCGTATATCTCCCGAAACTAAAATAGGAGTGAGTGATTGTGTCTAGATTTATAATTGAAATATATAATATTTTGACTTTTTCGACATGCGAATAAAGTGTTCGTGACATTCATGAATAGTCACCGCTTCCAAAAAACCATCAGCAAAAATAACAATTCTGGTTTTAAAATCCAAGACATGTTTTACAGGTGCAATAATAGCAATTATGTAAACAGCATCAAACGCTAACTGCGATGTTCAGTTATCGCATTAATCCTCTATGCTTAGAGGAGTTTTCAAATGCAATTTCTATGTCAATAGATACAAGATTTGGATGATTAAAAAATCATAGATAAGCAAATTGGAGTGAAAGCTGGATTTTAAACACAACGTATATGAATTACATTGTTTGGGACCTGCAAGTGACGTAAATGTTCTCCAACCAAGAGAGTGAGTAAAGCATATAAATGCGTATGTATGAATGTATAATGGCGTTCATGCACCATATGCCAGGAAAATAAATGCACATAAGATTGACATATGTGGAATTCTATAAATGCATGTATTTGGTTTTAAGTGACAAGAACAGTCATCCATCTCAATGTAACACTCATGGGTAAGAAAGGGACTAAACTGCAAAGTAAAAAATTTATCGTAACTTATGTTAAAAGTGATTGTAGGCATGAAAGAAAGGTATGTATGAGTCTAAAAGACATGCATAGTCATTACAGAACTGACAGAGGGCCAAAAAATGAGAGTGTAAGCAATTAGGTAAGCAATTAAGCATGCATATATTTAAATAATGGCGAATAGCAAGTTCGTAACCAAAGAGATTTTTAGAAGTTGAACTTATCTGGTAAAACCATGTTCGCGGTAGCGCTTGGATTCACATTGGCGTCCGCGTTCCCATTGGCGCTTACGTTTACGGCGGTGGCGCCCGTGCCGTTGGTGGCAGCTAACTTAATATAAACTTACATTTCGCTTGGTCAGGACCGCCAACCGGTAACATGGGACCTTTGATAAGGTGCTTGTACGTAGCTGTTATTGAAGCATGGTATTTTGTAACAAAATACACTTGAGGCGTGAATTCTTCCTCACTAAATCCTGCATCACTTTATTACGATAAAAGTGTCCTTCCAAGACAAGTGGTTAAGCATATGTATTTATGCGTATTGAGCAACATGTAAGAGAGAATACTCATGGACCATGTATAAATGGGGTTTTTATTTTGCCATAATTCATTAGGCATAGAAACTGCTTTTGAGTAAAAGAGTGTATGTAGTCGAGCTAATCAAACAGCAAATTGGACTGCTTTCTAATGAAAACAAGCAACAAAATCAATAAGTATGGCCATTTGAAACTAGTCATTCGAAATTATTCCACAGTTGATAGCAACTATCAAGAAGCCATCGTGGAAGCTTCCAACTTCATTCCGAAAGCAAAGTTACATTAGTAAAGTGTTATATGACTATCTAATCGAAAGACAGGAGAACTGATGCAGTGCTAGTCTGTATAAATGAAACAACAGAGGATCCCAACCTTAGGTTGACAATAAAAATATGTGATTATGCATTTTACAGTTTGAAACATGATCAGGGTATCATATCTCCACCCCAATTAGAACAGGATCGAACATCATATACAGATATCATTTAAACAATTTTACTAATAAAAATAGAAGAAGGAAGTCCAAGATTAAAATTGACAGTGAAGCAAAGCCGCTATATTAACCAGGATTCGAAACACAGAGTAATCGTTTAGGATAGTGTCATATCTACGACATCGTTGTCGAGAACGCGAACTGGTTCTCTTGCCACTGATTTGTTATGGCGGGATTGGTAAGAAAGAAAATGAAGGTTTGGAAAACACAATTAGTCGATTTGAAAAAACGAGCAAGTGTTAGGGAAAAAGAAATCTGACCGGCGGACTTTCCAACCTGTAGAACAGCGACGGAGCTTCCAGACCTTACCGACGACGGCGTCTCCGGCGTTCGGCGGCGGAGACGGGACCGGTGGTGGCGCAGACGAATGGAGCAGCGTTTGAAGTATAGAAAGTGTAATACAACGACTCTTTAACAGCGGAGAAGAGCGGTGCTCCTCCCGATCTGACCGGTGACAGCGTCGGTGGCGAAGTCATGACCGGTGGTGGCCATGGTGGCGGAAAAAGGTGTGCAGCGCTCGTGCAGCGTTTTGTGAGGCTTTCTGCAATTTCGTCCAGGCCATCGTGTTTGAACGCCGAGCTTACCCCGAGCCCCAAATTCCTGATGAGATTATGACGTTGCTATTCGCAGAACGCCGCTGCTCCCTCGCTTGCTCCGGCGACGCCATCGTGTCGATCGTGAAGAAACAGAGTGACCCATGGGGTTCGACCTTGGGAGCCTTTCCGCAATTGATCTCTCGCTCCGCCAGCATGAGCCCCTGCCGACGATGATGTCACTGGTGGCTCCATCGTCGTGCTGCGTTAAAATCTTGGACGATGATGTCTGCTCCCTTCACTGGTGACATCAAAATCAGCCTGCGCATTTGTTTTTTTGGGGGTTTTCCTGAGGAAAAGTCTTTTTTTTTTTTAAATGATAATAATAATAATAATAATAATAATAATAATAATGATAATGATAATAATAATGCTAAATAAATAATCACAGCGAGGGTATGTGAGCTTGAGAGTTATTTTTTACTCCCTAGATCGCATAATTTCTCCATCTTTTCCATGCTCAAAATTTTTAGAGGAACAAAGCTTTTTTGTTTGTCCCCACAGACGGCGCCAGTCATGAACCAGGATTTGGCCGAGGGTCGTTTCCCAGTTCGCTGCAAGATTTTCCTGCAAGATAATGAACCACAGGGGGTCTCCCCTGTGATTCACCTCCGAAGCTTAAGTTAGTAAGAGTATGAACTAGCATGAGTAGTGTGAGTAATGCGAGTTATGTACCTTTCATAGAGTTACCATCTTGTATTTATAGGCTTATTGAGGAGAGTCCGTTTAAGGAAACTTCCTTGATTGTAGAGGAGATATCTTTAGTGATATGGGAGGTGAATCATAATCTTTCCTATTTTATGTAGGAAGATATTGTTTTGTTAATTAAGGATAAGTGAGTCACTATTTCCTTATTTGTGTAGGGCGCCTTGATGGCCAAGGCAGAGATCTCTGGGGGATCTGTGTTGATTGACAGCGGATCTTGGTTGATCCTTGATTGGTTCCTGATTGGTTCAGGGAATGTTTCCTTATTCCTCGCGTCCTTATGCTCCGTGGGCGCCCATGCCCTCTATGGTTATGGGCGTCCTTGCCCTAGCGGGGCTAAGGGCGTTCTCGCCCTACCTTGTGGGCTTACGGCGTGCTGGGCCAAGGGCATCTTCTACCAATTGGGCCTCTTAATTATTGGGCCTAAAATAATTTCCCAAAATCAACCAATCACAATTTAAAATTGTTGATCAAATTTCGAAAATTTGATGTGATTTGGTGAAGATCAAAAATTAAATATGATCAAAATCAATCCCCAAGTAATTTCCTTTTCCTTCATTTTTGTGTCTCCTCTCTAATTAATTCCTTTTTCCTACTCTATGCATGCTTCATGGCCAAAGAAGATGAATAACTCATTCGAAATCTTCCTTAAATCAAACTTGATGCATATCATTTAGAAGAAATGCGCTTTGGCCCAAATGGTTAAGGTTTATGAGATAAGAGGGAGTGTGTTCAAACCCCACCTTTGCCACCTTCACCATTTTCCTTACCTTTTAATTTTTTTTTATATATTTTCTTTTAATTTCGTTTTTCTATGTTTATTTTCTATTATTATTTATTATTATTGTTTTTATTTCTAAATGCAACTCTTATTTTATTTTGGGCCTTCTCTTTTCAGAATTTTTTCTTATTTAAAATTAAGACTTTGAAAACTCAAAATTCTTATTTTATTTTCAAATGCCCAAAAGGTTTATTTATTTACAGAAATGGTCCAAAATCTTTGTTTATATGTAAAAAGACTCGGACAAAATACGGTATTAACAGTTGCCCCTCTTCACTTGTTTCTTATGTAAGAGGCCAAGAACATAGTTCAAAGGTCTTAGCATAAGATCAAGTGAAGAAAATAATGAACAAGTATTTTGGACAGTATGCTGACTTATAATGCATGCAAATGAATGAGTATATGTCTTGCCTCCTGCCCTTAAACAGGAACGTGGCATGCTTGGTAATGTTGAAGGAAAATGTTAGATTTAGTTTGTTGATGACTTGGTGATGTCAAGACAAACAAAGGTTCTCTTTTACGTTTCCCTAATTTGTAGAGAACGACTCTTCAAATGTTTTTGGCTTTCACTGTCATAAAGCAGTCCTTCGGCTAACAAGATGATCAGTTTTCGCTGTCAAAAACCAGTACTTCAACTGAATTTTAGTTTTCACTATCACAAAGTAGTCTTTCAGCTAACGAGGTTGTCAATTTTCACTGTAAAAAAGCAGTCCTTCAACTGAACTTTAGCTTTCACTATCACAAAGTAGTCTTTCAGCTAACAAGAATGTCAATTTTCACTGTCAAAAAGCAGTCCTTCAACCGCACTTTAGTTTTCACTATCACAACGTAGTCTTTCAGCTGACGAGGATGTCAATTTTCACTGTCAAAAAGCAGTCCGTCAACCGAACTTTAGCTTTTACTATCACAATGTACTCTTTTAGCTAATGAGGATGTCAATTTTCACTGTCAAAAAGCAGTCCCTCAACCGAACTTTAGCTTTCACTATCACAACGTAGTCCTTCAGCTAACAAGGATGTCAATTTTCATTGACAAAAAGTAGTCCCTCAACCGAACTTTAGCTTTCACTATCACAACGTAGTCTTTCAGCTAACGAGGATGTCAATAACTAAGGGAAATGGTTTTCTAGTAAGTCTTTCTTCATTGGCATCTTGACCCTACCCGAACGAAGGCTAGTGGTCTGAATAGACCAAATGTCTTCTTCATTGGCATCTTGACCCTACCCGAATGAAGGTTGGTGGTCTTAATAGACCGAATGGTTTCTTCATTGTAATCTTGACCTTACCCGAACGAAGGTTGGTGGTCTTAATAGATCGAATGTTTTCTTCATTGGCATCTTGACCCTACCCGAATGAAGGTTGGTGGTCTTAATAGACCAAATGGTTTCTTCGTTGGCATCTTGACCCTACCTGAACGAAGGTTGGTGGTCTTAATAGACCGAGTGTTTTCTTCATTGGCATCTTGACCCTTACCCGAATGGAGGTTGGTGGTCATAATAAACCGAATGGTTGCTTCGTTGGCATCTTGACCCTACCCGAACGAAGGTTGGTTTGTTAAATGTTAAGCGTTGATGTCACGGTCACATTGACCGTTTGTAGTGCTGAGAATAATGAGGATCATTAGAGAATTCGCTTGAGGGGGAAATAACCTGTCTGAAGTGTCAGATTGCGCTTTGCGTGCCTACACATCGTCAAAGGCCTTGGGCATTTATTAAAGACATATTGTTTTGCTGAGAGTGTTAGAACAATTTGAATTGTATTTATGCAAGTGATTTTTTCCTTGTTTGAAAACATGTTTAAAAATTAGTCAGTGCTAATTTTATTAGAGAAATAAGGTTAGTAGTCATAATGCATGCCATAAACATGAAAAAGTTGAGGGAAGAAACCTGTTGAATGAACAAAGTTCCAATCTTGTTGGAATGATAGGGTTTAGAAGGCGAAGAATATGCCTTTATGAGTAATGGATTGAATGAAGAGAGTTGTCTTGCGATAATCAACATTTTATATGAATCTGTACGATACCATGGATATGCACATGTTAAGTAGGGTTGTGAGTATTTATGAATCTGTACGATACCATGGATATTCGTGTTAAAAAAGAGTCTCATCTTTGATTGTGGAATGAGAGAATGCCCCACCTTTGGGGGTCGCTTATATTTAAATGAATGAGAGGATGCCCTAACTTTGGCGGGTTGTGTGTATTGATGGTGGCTTGTGTTTGGGAATGAAAGAATGCCCCAAAGGATGCCCCAATTTTATGGTGGCTGGTGTTTGCTTTGGACGTATTGGCCTAATCCCTTGAAAAATTCCTTTAAAGGGGTGCCCCTGGTTTAGGCTCAGGATTGCATTAAAGATAGACGAATGATGCTTCTGCATGATGTGCTTTATTTGAAAGCTCATGTCAGGATTTTGGAGGGATTGGGATATTACCCTCATTTTCTGTCTAGCCCCTCTTTAGGCATACCAATTGAATGTACCTCAATAAGGACTTTAAAGGCTTGTAACTTGGCTTAGGTGATTGGCTTTTGAAATGAAAGATATTAGGCTCAAAATATTTATGTACCCATACCCTACTTATACCTTTGATTGATTTCTTCACCTATTCATTCAACCAACTTTATACTTGAGTTCACTTGACAAGAGAAAATCCTTTAGCGTTGTAATGTGGCTTGATGGGTAAATCTGATGGGTTTTGAAAGAAGATGATGAGTAGGCCCAAACATGAATATTGAGTCATAACGAGAATTTTTTTTTTCGAAACTCTTGTAGCTCATGACTTTTGATTTTTGAGAGATTTCCCCTTCGACATTTTTGCTCATTTCTTTCCCTTTTTTTATTGCCTTTGGCAATCTTTGTATTTCTTTTGTTTAAACCGCCTATCCGTGTAACGGTCTAGGCAAAAACCATCTTTTTTTTTTTGAAAGAGCACACTCTGGCATCATGAATTACTTTTGCATGGAAATCCTTGTTTTTCCAAAGGTTAATTTTGTTGGGTTATTTTTTTGAAGGACGACCATGATTGACTCATAGGGGTTAACAATGGTGAAAAATTGTATGGGATAAATGAAGAAAATTAGATCTTCTCTTGTCATCTGAATTTCTAGCATAAAGATGTTGAAAGATTGCCCGTCCCCGGTATTTAATCAATTGAGGTTAAATTTAGAAACTCCTACTTCTGGCTCAAATAGGGTAGCAAGGGATAAACTGTTGGAGATTATGGAGGAAAACGCAGCGGAAAAGGTAAAATTAAAATTTTTACAAAACTTATAATCTCCTTCAAAGGATCCACTACTTGTGTTTATACAAGAGAGAAAAAGACATTTACCTAAATCAGACGGTTGCTTTGAAAAACGCGATTCCAAGAAGTCCACAGACTCGTGTCCTTCCTCTGCCGGTGATCCACACGAACAGTTTGACAGATACTCAGGTGCTAGCCTCCAACCTCTTCTCCAAGAGATTATGGGAACGGATCTACAATCTTGGAATTTCAAGAACACTTCTTGAAATATCCAAGAACCCAAAGTGGTGCACCAAGAAACAATTTCTTGGCCACTAACTCTGGGGTTTGGCGCCTCCAATCACTCTCACACACAACTTGCCCTTTTATCCCTAAGTTTTAGGGTTAGTTGAACTCTCCCTCTTTCTCTTGGGATAAGCATCTTTTCCCTTTTGTTCTCTGGTTAATTTATGCGACTTCTGTGTCTATTTATAGAGTCTCCATTCCTCAAATTAGGGAATCACCAAATCTTGATTATAAGATTACATTAATATTATAATTCAAAATTAAAAGGCAATCTTTATTTAAATTTCAAGATCATATCTTGAAACCTAGAATGCACACTTCCCATTGGTTGGAATGAGTCAAGAGGATTTGAATTCTTAATTAAAATATTGGGTAAATTACACTTTGGTACCCTGTGGTTTGAAACCTGACACTTCGGTACCCTGAAGTATTCTCCATTAACACTTTGGTACCCTTTGGAGCTATTTTGTAATTTTAACCATAACAAATTTTTCAAAAATTACATATTGACCCCAAAAAGTTTTTATAGTTTCCATTTTAGTCCCTAGATAATATGTATCCAGGGACCTATTTGTAATTTTTTGAAATTTTTTGGGGTCAATATGTAATTTTTGAAAAATTTGTTATGGTTAAAATTACAAAATAGCTCCAAAGGGTACCAAAGTGTTAATGGAGAATACCACAGGGTACCAAAGTGTCAAATTTCAAACCACAGGGTACCAAAGTGAAATAGGGTCAAACCACAGGGTACCAAAGTGTAATTTACCCTAAAATATTACATTAATATCTTAATTCAAAATTCAAAATGCAAGATCAAATCTTGCATTTGAATCTTGAAGAATGCGCCACCCTCCTTGTTATCTTTTAGGAATTTAATAAATAAGAAAACAATCCTAACTCTTAGGAAGTTATAATCTTATTAATATCCTTAACAAATTGAATTAAAATATTACTCTAATATCTTAATTCAAATTTGAATCTTGAATTCAAATTCAAATCTTAAATACAAATTTAAATCTTGAATTCAAATTAACAAAATCATATTTCATTAATTAATTCAAGAGTGAGGCACCACCCTCCTCTTGTTATCTTTCAATATTAGAGAATTTAATAAATCAATAATCCCCTAACTCTTAGTAGACTAAATCACTTCATTATTCCCTAATATTTTAAACAAGAATTCAATTGTAAATAGATTAATCAAATTAACTATTTAACAATTAATATATTTAAACTTGTCTAACAAATTTAAATATCACAAATGTAGATTTTATTTAAGACAAGACTTCATGTCTTAAGACATTCAACTATGTCTTAAATTGTGTCACTAAAGTGACTCACGAATTAACCCTAATTCATGTCCCATTACAGTATCTTGATCCTGCTCATGTGTGACCCAGCAGGCCTCACGTGAAATTGGCAGAAAGCCATCACCATGACTCACAAGTCGAGAGCGGACTCTAGCAAGCCATCACGACTACCCAAAACACGTGAGTTATCGTTTTAACATTAACGACTTAACCTTAATACCACCTTGTCATAATCCCTATTGTCACACGACATTTTGGTCATGGATAAGGCATGGGAAAGTCATCCTTGTAATCCAAACCATAACTTTCTTGATTCCTTGAGTTAGTCCCATTACCTTGTGTGGCCACACATTCCTTGGACAAACTCATCGAAGTGCCCAGTCAAATATCTCTCAACTTAATGAGGGACAAAATTCCTTATTGGTCAACCACATTCCTCAGCACGGAAAACAACTAAACGCCTGTATGGCTACTCTGTTATGGGCAACGTTGGACTAGGCCAAAGTTCAACATCTACAACGCCGGAATAATGAAGACCTGAGGTCTAAGGGAATCGTGACAGGTGTACAGGAGAGGCTAGCTCATGACTAAACCCATGCAGGACTCTCCGGGTCGGTCCAGCAACTTGTAACCCTTTACATAATTGCACCATGACTCTCGAGAAGCATCACATGCGTGTATCTCCATACACCGAAGTCATGCTGGTCTTAGTTCATTCACGTTCCCACGTGAATAATCGACCAGGGACAGTTTAGAATAATTATCACATAATTAATCAAGGATTGTTATCACAGTAAACATAGTAATAATATGATAACGATATAATTTATCATTCATAAATCAGTCAAACAATATGTCCATACATATAAAATGATTGGCCCTAGGGCACAATCTCCATCATAAACTCCTTTTTTAAGAATAGCAAAGAATTCTTTGTATCATTGGTACAACAATTTCACACGAGACGGATTCTCTAGTTGAGCTTTGAGCTCTTTCTTGATTTAGCAGATGCATCAGATTGTCGTTGGTATTTTGAAATGTTTAGGGTTTGCAATTTATGCATATCCATAGTATCGAGAGATTCACGCAAAATTGAAGATCCCATCAGAAATGTAACATTAGATGTTCATTTTTTCCTCTATTAATATTTTAACACCATATAAATAGTATTAAATTTAGTGGATTTAAATCATAAATTTCATAAAAGAAGTTGTTTATTGGCCAAAATATAAATAAGAGTAGTATGAAAGGGTGTAAACTGTATGGTAAATATTTTTTCCATTGCAAGTGCATGAGTTATCAATTGGCTTGTCAATGAACATTCAAGATTACCCTGCCTTTGCCTACTAGAAGAATTACTTTCAGCAGCTAGTATACCTAAACAATGACAGTAAAAACTAGTTGAAAAATTAAATTAATTATAAAACTGAACTCTAAGTTTCCAAACTATTTTTTAATTTTCACGTAAAAGTAAAAGAAAACAATTTAAAATTCCAAAGTTCACTCCACTACAGGTTGATAGTATACACAGTTTAAAACTGAACTCCTATATATTTTTGTCTCTAAGATTGATATTTGATAGTATACACAGTATAGAAAACCTCACACAAAAAGGAAATATAAAGAGTTTAACATATGAAAATTTAGAACAAGTGTAAGTTTTTCTAATGTGTATTTTCAAAACCGTCCAATTTTTGTAAACTGATGAAGAAAGCTTAAATGTTAATCTCATATCAAGGTTGTCATGTCAAACTCGAGAGTTTAAGTAAAATTGAAAAGAAGGGTTGAACTTGGATTGTAAACTAGTCCAAGTTTATGGGTTAGCGCAAGCGAGTTAGACTAAGTTTGAGACAGGTTTTTCCATCAATAAAAAAAAAGTTTGAGACAAGTTTGACCACTTATGAGTTTTAGAATGAGATAACAAGTTTTGAGTGTGAAATTTGTAATTTCGCTTGAGTTTACGAGTTAGCAACCAAGTTTAACAACATAGTCATGATTTTCTCAATAACTTTTGCGTTCATGTTTGACTACTAGGAAAACTTCAAGATGTACGGGAAGTTGCCACCAAGCGCTTATACAGCCATAAGCGTGAAAAAAAAGCATGTAAAACAGTTTATGAATGAAATCGAAATCTTCACACACTTGCGCCATAGAAATCTTGTATCTCTCGATGGATGATACAGTTCACCTCAAAGCCATGCAATAATGTTAGTATATGAGTATATTGCAAATGGTACTGTTGCTAGTCATCTCCATGGGGACCTTGCAAATTCTGGTTCATTGTCATGGCCAGTAAGAATGAGCATTGCCATAGAGACAACCAGTGCATTGACTTATCTTCATGCTACTGGCATCATTCATCGTGATGTCAAAACCAACAAAATTCTCCTTGATAAATATTTCTGTGTTAAAGTTGCAGATTTTTGTATTTCAAGATTGTTCCCCAATGATGTGCCCCATGTAACGATAGCTCTGATAGGAACCCTAGGTTATATGGACCTAGAATATCACCAAAGTTACCAACTTACTAATAAGAGTGATGTATATAGCTTTGGGGTTGTTCTAGTTGAGCTGATATCTTCTATGCGTGCTGTTGATGTTAGAAGGAATATTGATGAGATTAAGTTGGCAAATCTGGCCATTAAGAAGATCCAAAGAAGAGAGGTTAGTGAATTGGTAGATCGTTCCCTTAGTTTTGAGTCAGATAATGAAGTTAAGAAGATGATAATTTCAGTGGCAGAATTGGCTTTGCAATGTTTGCAAAGGAATAAGGAACTAAGACCTTCCATGCATGATGTTTTAGAGAAATTGCAGAAAATTGAAAGTGGAAAGGGAGAGCTTGAGGTTCATGGAAATAGAATTTTACTGAGGGGTTCACATACAACCCCATCACCCTCACTGGATTATAATGTGGTTGGATCATGATAAGTCTGATTTTAGGCAGACTTTTAGGGGGTATTTTATCTATATTTGAATATTATATCTAAAGATTTACCCCCAAAATATCATAGATTTTGGATTCTCTCTCAATCTTCAAATCAAATATATTGAAAATGTGATATATTCTTAGATTGCTACTTTATTTGGTAAATATCATGTTTATAAGTTAGGATTTGGTACTTGTTTAAATCTTTGGTTTGCCTTGCAGATATGGAAAGATCCTCAAAATCCTTTGAAATCAACAACAAAAAGATACTTTCTGATTTGCATACGTCTTGCCCAAAGGTTATGCAGATTCTGAAGTTTCAAGCTTAAATGTTGCATACGTCTTGCCCAAAGGTTATGCAGATTCTGAAGTTTCAAGCTAAAACGTTGCATACGTCTTGCCCAAGACTTACGCACAGAAGTTGCAATCTAAAAGAGGCGTACAATAGAAGACATCTTGTGAGATTATTAGAAGATTTTGTAAGGGATTTGTGGGATAATTAGTTAGAGTTAGCTCTATAAATAGGAACCCTAGGGCTTTCACAAAGATATCTTAGACTCCACGCTGAATTTCATATTTTACGTTTTCGGTGCTCAATGGCCCTGCGCGGCTAACTCTCTTATCTTGGCTTAGGGTGAGTTTGGATTGGATGCTTCAACACTTGTGAGGTCTTGTTCTTATTTGTTTCATCAATTTATAATATTTTTGTTTCTCCTACTCTTCTTGTTTTAATTGTTTTCAAGTTGAACATTCAACTAAGAGCTCAGTTGTCTAATTGATTTGTAAACATAACGCTAGGTGTTCTTATTGATTTGTAATTAGTAAGTTCATCACTAAGTAGTAACTAAGATGGTTGTACCATGTTAGGGAGAAGAAAATCTAAACAAGTAATTTTGTATATTTATTGTTTAGGGTTAATATCTTTCGGGTCTTAGTTCTGTTACCTTAGATTGAATTGTCGACTGTGTCGGATTCGTCTAGTTAATAAGTGGTTAAATTAGGTATGTTATCCTTTAATCAACTTTTAAGAAAGAGTGATATCACTGTGTGATTTCGTTAACCTATTTTATGATTCATGAATTAATATTTTGGAATCGATGATCAAGTGTGAAACTCCATGAAAAACAATCCCAGCCAAGGCTCCAATCAATCGGTAACAACCTCTTTAATTTACAATTGCTTTTCGTTACACTCGTTCAAAATTCGCTCTTACGTCATTAGTCTTGGGTAAGACTAAAGTCACGAACATTAGTCTTGGGCAAGACGTATTCACTGGTTCCTTATTTCTCTGGCTTATAACTGCATAACCTTTGGGCAAGATTAGTATCTGTGGATCGACCCTATTCTCGCCTCTACTACTAATATTCTATCTTTGAGTGCAGATTAGGCTTAATTATAATTGGTGGACCCGACAACCATAAGGTCATTAACTAATTTGAAGGCACATCAAAGCCTCCCCAATCGAAACTTACCATAAAAGAACAAGTTTAGAAAACAACATTGTATTATTTATTTCCAATTAATAAAGTAGTGTATATCAGACACTATTTACAATTACTGAATTACATAGCCAAGAGTATTATATGCCTGATTTAAACAATAAGTACTCTCTAATGTTAAAATTATTAAAGCTTATTTAAACGCTACTTTGTAAATTTGCTTCACGGCTTAGAATGGTTACAACTTACTAGTGCGAACCCACAAGGGAAAATCCCACGAACCCACCACCAAGTTGAAATATACAACCCCAAGAAAGCTAAACAAAGGCCTAGATGATCACACTTGAACCCTTGAACTCGAACGAACAAAGACCCGAAGTGTTGGAAGACGCCACAAGGATGATCAAGCCTTGATAAGTCTATAAGTTCAATGAAGAACCCTAGAGAGAACACACTCTCACAAGTTGAATAAACCAAACTCACAATATTATAAACTCAAATCTGAATTACACAAGGTCTTAAAGGAGTATTTATACTCTAAGTTGACAGAAACCCTAATGGGTCATGAAACACTAAACCCAACTAATAATAAAACCCTAATGGATTTTTAAACATGATGCCCAACTAATTAAAAAAATAATGCTGATTCCCACCAAAAAAAAAAAATAAATAATGCTGATTTTAAATGTCTTAAAAATACTAATGGACTTTAAATGATTTAGCCCAAAATTAATAAAATTCGCACAAAATTGAAACCCAAAATACATGCATCAAATTAAGCCCAAAATATGATTATTTAGGCCCAATGAGTCTTCTTCATATATGTAGCACTTGGTCCAAGCTCTTTAAATTCAAGTCTTTGAGCCCAAATCATGTTGCACATCTCGACTTTCGACCCATATAAGGCAAATGACGTTTTCAACTTGATTTTTAATGAACCTTTGGCATGGTGTTTTGCATCATCCCCTCTCTCTTTAAAAGGATTTGACCCCATATCTTTGCAATATATATGTCCTTCTCCTTTTATTCCGCATCACTTACACTAGGGCTTTGAATTTGGCTGCAGAACGAAATTCCTCCACAATGCTCAAACTGACTAGGTTTATTTGCGATACAATAAATATAAAGGGAACATGATAGAATTTGTAACATGGACAAATCAATTGCTAATGAGGTCACACCACAAAGAAACTAAATGTAAGTTCAATAAGTGCTATGATGACAAGGGAATATGAACATTAAACTTAGCCATTGAGTGGAAGTAGGATCTAACAATGATGAAATGACCAAGGAAATATGCATAAAATGGATCAAAAAGTGTTGACCCTAACATGAAAGTGCCCACATGATTTCCAAAACAAAACAGACCTTTTAACAGTAAAAGAGAACTAAAAACAGGGGAGCTTGAAAGAAAGTCTGTCCAAAAGGTTTCCAAAAACAGAACATAACTTTTGGACAGAGAAAATAAACCAAAAGCATGGGAAAAGAGATTGAAAGTGAATCCAAAAGGTTTCCTAATCATCAAAGAACTTTTGGACTGCAAACATCCCAAAATTATGTTGAAAATCAACTTGAAAACATACATGATTGATCATTTTTGAAAATATTAGCATTCACAATAGCCCAGACGACACATGAATAAGTCACTTTAAACTAGTGCAAAATACAAAACCACAAATTAACCTTGAAACGGTCTGTTTGAATCTCTTTTCAAAAGTAATTCTTTAAAATAATTTTTAAATTTGTCGTTAAGAATAATTTGTTCAAAACATAAATTTAAAAATTGTTAAAAAGCTGTTTGATAGAATAATTTTAAAAAATGTTAATGTGTTCATTGCCTCCGCTCTCCAGTATATCTGGTTATAATTACTAAAACGAGTATGTCATGAGAGTTGTAAAATTTTGTTATAATTACCAAAATGCCTTTAATGAAATCAATTATGCCTTTTTCCAAAAACTAGAGACGAAAATAAGTAAAAACTTTTTTTGGTTCTTTAGTTTTTAAAAATAGTAATTTTTTAATTTTTAAAACTGATTTAAGAAAATAGTTTTATTGAACAGATTTTTTTTGTTTTTTTATTTTTAAAAGAATAAACTATTTTGAAAAAATCAAATTAAACATGCCCTATATTTTTTAGACATGGAAAATAACATTTGAAGTGCAGTAAACATTCCACATTTCCACCCCCATTGCTTTCAATCTCTCTCATACGTTCTCTTCTAGCTAAAGCTTAAGTAGAAGATCCGCCACTAAAAGATTAGTCATTTATTTAAACAATAAATACACTGATTTAGACAAAAGAAACAAAAACATTGGAAAGCATTCGTTGCATGTTTGTTGCTAAACTTACAGTTTATTAAAAGAAAAGGAAATATTTACCTTTTGATGCTAAATCTGTTCCAATTTATATTTTAGAAACAAAATTAATTTTTGTTGCTAATAAGGAATTTTCTAGTAGCACCCTTATGAGATCTTCGAAAAAAACTAATTAAAATTCTCCCCATTAGTACTTATCATATCCTCCTCACAGGCAAACAGTTGTCCTTCATTAAAAAGTTCGTAAAATAACCATGTTCCACATGTAATTTGCATATACTTGTAAAATAGAATTTGTTGAATAAACTGTTGGATATTATTATAAAAATAACTAAATATATGTATGTATTAAACATATTTAATTTTATATTACCTAAGCATTAGTTTATATCATATGAACGTTGGTGTCAACGTATGCTTTGAGGAGATTAAATTTAAATAAAAGGCAATTAACATATATATATATATATACATGTTGGAGGATGTAAATGTGATTTGAGGCCAATTAATATATATATACAATGGAGGAAAACATATGATGACGACATATATATATATATATATATGATGAGACGTGTGTGTGTGCAATGAGAGAAAAATGATGAATTGGTTCAATCTAAAAAATAATATGTTAAGATGCGTAGTTCTATATAGTTGGATAGAGAAAGAGTGTTGGGAGACAGAGTCTTGTCTATCTCCTTAGTGCAGAGGTGATAGATCAAACAGGCGAGTACTATGTTGTTGTATCCTGGACATAAAGCGTCTGTGTACCTACAGCACCAGGTGATATGACTAAATCAACCTGCGAGAGACGTGAATTACCTTAAAGAAAGCGAGATACTTTTGCCTCAGCTCAAGACCACGCCTATTTATTCACTAAGAGTTTGTTCTTATTTTAGTTGTTTCTCTTATTTTCAGGTAGCAGCTCCAATAATTTTAAGGTATTCATGTCTCTCTAGAAGTAGCTACTCAAAATAAGAATGACATTGGTGTCTTCATGACCAAAAATATAAAATGGGTTCTACAAGAGGTACACACTCTTGATTTATTGACTATTTACATCAAATTTGTTTATGAAAATATTATTAATGGTGATGCTATATATACGAAATCTTATCCAATATAATTATTGTGTTGAGAAGTCCATTATGACTAGACCTGCTGGCTTGGGCTACCCAAGCCCAAGCCCATGGGCTTTTTATGTAAATGGGCTTGGACCTAGTCCAAGCCCAAATAAAATTGTACCAATTATAATGGGCCAAGTATATACCCAAGCTCATGGGCTTGGGCTTGGGTAGCCCAAATTTATTTTTTTTTGTAACACTTTTAAATTTGAATAGTCATTATGGTCTTCAAATTATGAGGTTAATTTCATTTTGGTCCTCAAGTTATTTTTTGCTCTGTTATGGTCCTCAAATTATGGGATTATTTTGGTCCTCAAACTAATCTTTATTTCTTTTGATTCTCAAACTATTTTTTATTTTATTTTAGTTCTCAAACTATTTTTTATTTTATTTTGATCCTCAAACTAATCTTTGCTTCTTTTAATTTCTTTAATTTCCAACGAAATCTTTAATTTCCTCCTTCCCTCTACCCATGAATCTCATTATCAACGTACACACTAGCTATTATCTCCAACGTAACTCCAATATTCCAATGCCAAATGCCTTCTCATCTACACTATACTAGTAATATAAATTCACTATCATCCTTTAATTTCTTCTTCTTTGACTTCTGGAAATTAAAATTGTATCAATTTTTTGGTCACTACTAAATAATATTTTAGTGACCAGCCTTTTGTCACTGTATATTTCCTCCAACCAGCCCCACACGCACTACACCTGCTCATGGCCTGGGCTTGGGCTACCCAAGCTTAAGCCCATGATTTTTTTTATGTAAATGGGTTTGGACCTAGGTCTAAGCTCAAATAAAAGTATACCCAATACAATGAGCCAAGTATTTATCAAAGCCCAAGTCCATGGGCTTGGGTAGTCCAATTTTATTTTTCTTTTGTAATAACTTTAAAATTAAATAGTTGTTAAGGTATTCAAATTATGAGGTTAGTTTTATTTTAGTTCTCAAGTTATTTTTTGTTCTATTTTAGTCCTCAAATTATGGAATTATTTTGGTCCAAATAATTTTTTTTCGTTTTAGTCCACAAATTATTTTTTATTTCATTTTGATTCTTAAACTATTTTTTTTATTTTATTTTGATCCTCAAATTATGATATTAATTTTATTCAAATGTTATTTTATAAGAAAAAAAATGAAGAACTATAAGAAAAAGAGATAAAATGCTGAATTATAATCTCTTAAAAAATGAAGATCTAGAAGTACATATGAAGCTTTAAAAAGTTATTTTATATTCAAATGTTGAGAAAATAGATATACAATTACACACAATTGTAGTTAAAAAAAAATGAAAGAAAAAAGATGTCCACCGTCCACGTCAATCTCCCCCTGATAGTATTTGACTATTTGTAAACACGTACGGCAACAATTTTCCTCATGTACCAATCAGCGGCCATGATCATTCAATTTTCCATCCAAGTCATGATCTGACGGTTTNTACTAATAAAATTAAATAAATTAATCATTTCAACTAATAAAGTTAATTTAAAAATATATTATTTAATTAAATTAATTAAATTTAAAGTAAATAAACTTTGTTTTATTTTTTAAAAAATTCAAATTATTTATATGACTTTTATAACATAAATTATCTATCATTTAAAAAATATAAGAACAATAATCATAACTCTTTTAATGATATAAATTCTAAAACATGAAAATTGTAATCGAAACTACATAAAATTAAAAATAAAACAATTAAATTTAATCATCTTCGTCGTCGTTATCCTCCTGCTGCTGCCATTCCGGCGGCCATTGCGGCGGCTCATGCTCCGAGCAAGACCCCTGCACCACCCTCTGCCAACTCTCTGGCCAATGCCACTCCGGGCATATGTAGCAAGTTTTACTCTTCGGTTGACGTTTTTTTGCTATAGCCTTGCCTTTACCTTTGTGACCTCCCTGATCACCTTGATGTCTGTCATCTGCCTCTCCTGATAGCGACTGTGGCAGTGGAAAGGGTTGCACCTGTCTGTCAATATGAGCATCACCGATACGTAGAGGAGTGTTCATAATAAACTCTCTCATGAAGCCTGGCTGAAAAGTAGGACTCGTCATCGTCAAAGAATATGGTGGCGGGGTATAAAACCACCCTGTGACGAATCTGGGCATACCAAACATCGATGTCTGCTGCATATCAAACGTCGATGTCTGCTGCATATCAAACATCGATGCCTGCTGCATATCAAACATCGATGCCTGCTGCATACCATGCATCGGTGTCATCGGTGTCGAAGGTCCAGGCATGTGGGATGATGAAGGACCAAGCATATGGGATGTCGAATGAGTAGGCACGTCTGTCGATGGAGCAGGAGTAGGCATGTGTGTCGATGGACCAGGCATGTGAAGCGACAAAGGACCAGCGTAACTTGAAAAGGAATGCCGAGATGACTACTCTGGCTCCTGAGGTGCATTGGATGGCTGACAGAAGGAGTGTCTCGGTGGCTGCTGGTGCCTCGGTGGTTGTGGATTAGCTGGTGGCGGCTGCTGATTGAAAATATTTTTTTTCGGCCGTCTTGCGGAAAGAAACCCAAGCCGCCACTTTTTTTTCTTGGGCGGTGGCTGAGACGGATTGAGTTCTGCCGGCTGAACCTGTGGTTTGAGGGGTGCATAGACATGCTCCTCCAGCATGTGGGCATGCTGCTCACCTAATGCCCCCTTCAGATCTTTACAGATGGCATTGACTCGATGACTGAAGTCGGGATAGTTGTCAGCATTGCGAGCCATTTCTTCTAACTCGTCCAGTCCATCAACCTGTATCAAGGCATAAACAAAATGAATATACGACAATGGGATTTAAAGAAATGAACATAATAATTTGATTATGATCTATTTAGCGCATAAACGCCTGATCCACTAGTGGGGTCCATCCACCGTCGCGTGATGCGTCTGTACCATTGCCAGTATTCAGAATTTCTGGTCAATGGCCTCGCCGGCTGATCCCCACGGAAGACCCTATCGTAACGTCGCTCCCAGTAGACTACAAACTGTGCAAGGTACACACTCCAATTAGTGTCTACTCGACCCCTGAGGTCTCTTCCGTGGAAGCCCATTGCGTCTAAGTTGACAGCCGGGTCTGGAATGTGCTGCTCCATCCCGAACTGGCGAAGCGTCCGATCAACATGGTGCCACTCCACAATATGCATGCAAAGGAGTGGGCACGAGGACCGCCAGACTGCGGAATGCTCCAAACAATAGCCTGGAATAAGAGCCCGCACATCGTCACTACGATATGGCTGCCAAACAAACTGAAAATACAAATCGTAAGTATGATATACTGAAGATTATAAGTATACAATATATTAATCTTGTTGTACATACATCATTTGGGCGAGACATATCAAACCATCGGTGATACCACCGCGTGGCTCGGACTGGTGGTTGAAAATTGCGGTGCACGTTGCCCCACCTGCATAATGAAAAGCATTAGTATAACACCCCTAAAAATTATAATGTCAATAGAATGCAAAGAATAGAATAAATATATAATTAAACACATACCGAAATGCCAATGGTGGAGGTGGAACGTTTTCCGTCGCATAGAGGTTTTCTATCGGTGGTCGACCAGGAGCCAATGATGGGAATCGATCCCAAGCCCATACGTGCAACAGTGTTAGGCAACCACTAATCTCAATGGCGTCGGGATTAGTGGCATGACACATTTGGTGGTACAAGTGTGCCAATACCGCAGCACCCCAAGCGTATCGCCCGCACTCGTCGAGGTCCCGGAGGAACTGGAGGTACATGAGCAGTACGAGATGCCCTGAATGGTCAGGCATCAACCATCTGTTGGAGATTGTGCCCTAGGGCCAATCATTTTATTTGAT
>QANZ01027354.1:5831-16017 GCA_003254925.1 Chamaecrista fasciculata | reverse complement strand
CATAAATAAAATGATTGGCCCTAGGGCACAATCTCCATCAGTAACCCCTTACTCATTGCACCATGACTCTCGTAAAGCATCTAGTGCATGTATCTCCATACACCGAGGTCATGCTGGTCTTGGTTCATTCTCGCTCCCACGAGGACAATCGACCAGGGACGGATTTAGATTAATTAACACATAATTAATCAAGGACGCTATCATAGTAAACATGCTAATAGTATGATAACAACATTATCAATCTTCCATAAATCAATCAAAAAGTTCAAAACATTTACATAAAATGATTGGCCCTAGGGCACAATCTCCAACAGACTCCCACTTGCACTAGGTACAATCATTAATCAATCTGTTCCTACACTAGGAACATCCATTAATGTGTCTAATCCCCATTGACATTACATGGCGTTCATGTAAGACCCGTGCTAGGGGCTTCGTAAGAGGATCGGCAACTTTATCCTCGAATGCTACTTTACATATCTTGACATCACCATCTCAAGGTGATAACGTCTGAGTATATATCACTGTCGGAACATCAGTGGGGACCCTGTCCCATTTGGTGTCTTTCTTGTCTCCACAGGGTGACCACCAAAATACCTCAGACACGAGTTTTACGGTCCGCGTCTCCACGCGACCAACCCTACGATGTAGAATCAGCAATTGTGCTCTACTTGGAACCTTTCCAACTCACGATGCTACCGTTCAGGAGAAAATCACGTATTCAGACTGCGATTTAAATTCATCTTGGTCGGTTTGAAAAATGGGCACTTGTGTAACCAATTACACATCAGTTCCACCGTAAACCAAGAATTCATCCTTAGTTCTTCTCAAGTACTTAAGGATGTTTATGACAGCGGTCCAATGATCCTCACCAGGGTCTTGTTGGAACCAGCTTGTTATGCCCAGGGCAAACGACACATCGGGTCGAGTACATAGCATGGCATACATGATGGATCCTATTGCCGAAGCATAAGGAATGCCACTCATGCGCCCTCGCTCAACAAGTGTCTTGGGACACTGTTTCTTGCTCAGGGTCAAGCCATGATTCATTGGTATGAATCACTGCTTGGAATCTTGCATACTGAACCGTTTCAGTATCTTATCCAAGTATGTACTCTGACTCAGTCCAAGAAGCCTTCGAGATCTATCTCTATAGATCTTGATGCCTAGAATATAGGCAGCTTCTCCTAAGTCCTTCATTGAGAATGATTTTCCCAACCAAGATTCACCATCTACAAGGTTGGAATATCATCTCCAATGAGCAATATGTCATTGACATATAGCACCAAGAACACAATTGTGCTCCCACTAGCCTTCTTGTAAACACAAGGCTCGTTAGAGTTTTGTAAGAAGCCAAACTCTTTGACTACTTCATCAAAACAATGATAATAACTTCTTGATAGGTGGTTGGCTCACCACGCTCCATGAGCAACACATCTTTATTCTTAGTTCATCAAAGATCCATATCCTTGAGGTTGAGAACGTGTTCTATCAGACCTTCGTGGTCCTTGTATTACTAGAGGAGATTCCACAACGCCTTGTGGCTCTTCTCTAGTTTCCATCTGCGCCTCTGAAGTGTCTCGTGGATCTTGAACCTTTTCAAGATCTATCTTACTCCCACTGTTTCTTTTGGAAACAAGATCCCTTTCTAGAAAGAATCCATATCTGACTACAAACACTTTGTTGTCAGGTGGGTAGTAGACATAATACCCCCTTGTTTCCTTGGGGTATCCCACAAATAAACACTTAAGGGATTTGGGAGACAGTTTATCGTTAGGCTGTTGATTAACGTAAACTTCACATCCCCAAACCTTGAGGTATGACATAATGGGCATCTTCCCATTCCATATCTCATATGGTTTCTTCTCAACTGCTTTAGACGGAACACGGTTAAGTGTGAACGCAGCAGTTTCCAGAGCATGCCCCCAAAAGGAAGGCGGAAGATCAGCTTGACTGTGGGGTTCCAGGAGGAGTAAGTTGTGAGACTATCCCACAACTTCTAAGATGATCAATAAATTCTTGACTCAAATACTCGCCTCCTCGATCGGATCGAAGGACTTTGATTTTCTTGTCAAGTTGGTTCTCTACTTCATTTTGAAATCTTCTGAACATTTCAAAAGACTCTGACTTGTGCTTGATTAGGTAGACATAGCCAAACCTACTGAAGTCGTCAGTAAACGTGATGAAGTAAGAGTAACCACCTCTAGCTTGAGTACTCATGGGTCCACATACATCACTATGTATGATCCCCAATAAGTCGGATGCCCTTTCACTGTGTCCAGTAAAAGGCGCCTTTGTCATCTTCCCAAGTAGACAAGATTCGCAAGCATCATATGATTCAAAATCAAATGAGCTTAGAAGTCCATCTTTATGGAGCTTCTCTAGGCGTTTCTCGTTTATATGGCCTAAACGACAATGCCAAAGGTATGTAGGATTAGATTCGTTAATCTTAATCCTTTTCGTATCAATATTATAAATTTCATTATTACGTTGTTGTTCCAATTTCAAGATGTAATGATTATCATGCAAAACTCCATAAGCAAATAAAACATCATCTTTATAAATTGAACATCTACCATTGCCATTAACACAAGTAAATCCTTCCTTATCCAAATAAGAAAGTGAAATAATATTCGAACTTAACGAAGGTACGTAATAACAATTGTTCAAAACAAAAAACAAGCCCAGTGGGCAAAACAAGCTCGTATGTTCCCACGGCAACAGCAGCAACCCTTGCTCCATTACCCACTCGTAGGTCCACCTCGCTTCTGTCCAGCTTCCTCGTGTCTCTAAGACCCTGCACATTTGTACAAATGTGAGAACCACATGCTGTATCTAATACCCAAGTGGTTTGAGCAGAAAAATGGACATTTATAACAAAGATACCTGAAGTAGAGGGCCCAATCCCCTTCTTCTGTTTCTTTAGATCTTCCATGTACAGCTTGCAATTCCTCTTCCAGTGTCCTGGCTTTTGATAGAAAAAGCAAACTGCATCCTTCGAGGGTGACCGCACCCGTCGCTAGGTGGCCAAAATACCGGAATAAAATGCACTATAGTGGTGCAATCCGAGTCGATCTCTCGAGGAACTTTTGTGCAAGGTTTAAAAGCAAACAATACCGAATTAACACTAATTGGGAGAAAGCAACAGAAATTTTGTTCTTTGATTGTTTTCTATGACCTAAGGCGATAAATAAAGCAATAAATGTTTTTGTGATTTTGATTTAAAAGATTGAGTTGAAAGAAACAATAATACGAATAGATTAACCAAATTGAGAAAACACCCGATAGAGCAATTGCATTAAGCAATCATCACTAATAAAGATAAATGGAGTATGCCCACACAAATCATCCTAAGATAGTCACTAATAACTTAATGACCTAGATCAACAACCCTATCATGCAAACACCTTAAACAAGATAAATCCACAATAAGTATTGAAAACCTCATTCAATTGATGATAAAAGAAAATCAAGAACCATAATCTTTATAACAATAAACATTGTCAAAGCTATACATCTATAATTATAACCAAACTAGTGTAAACTCAAGGGTTACAATCAAGATATAATCAACAATAAAACCAAGTTCCTAATCAAGAATCAGAATACTAAAAAGTTCTCAGGTTCAACTAGAATTCAAGAACAATAAAGTAAATCCTAATTCTAGTGTGAGAAAAACTCCCTAATGATGAAACCCTAGTTCATGCTTTGCTCCAATGCTCCTCCGGGTATGAGTGTTTAGCCGCTCATTGTTGACAGATGAACAACTTCAGAATCTGCTGCCATAATCTCAAGAGAAGCTTCACACGATAAACCAAATTGCTAACCGAAATCCGGAATGTGTAAAACTCTCTCTCAAGTAGTGTGTAGCCTCTCTCTGACCTCTAGACCCTCTAGATATGCTATTTTCGGCGCTTCCCCAAAGAAATTTAGGTCTGAATCATCCAAATCGGGCTTGGGCCTGTTTAATTAAGAATTGTCGCGAACCCGTCGCGGACCCGCCGCGGCTATACGTGGCGGCGGTTCCGGCGGCGGTTTTTCCAGCAACTTTAGTTCGTTTTTAGTTTGGTCCCTGACTCATCTCCAATCATCCTTGAGCCTTCCTCGAAGTAATTCAGCACTTTGGACTTCATTAAAACCTATCAAGAACATCGAGAAACTAAGTGAATTCTCAGGATAAAGAGGATCAATCAAGTAATAAAGATTAAACCCGAGAAAACCACTCAATTAATCACAAAATAGTCCAAATAATGTGACACCTCAAGGCATCATATTTCATCATAAAAGGACATAAAGACATGCAAATGAATCCCAAATGAATATAAAATGCCCTAAAATGTCTCTAAAATATATGATGAAATATGGTTAGATCAACTCCACCACACTTTAATCTTTGCACTCCTGGGCAAAGCTGTCAGGAAAGAGCAGAAAACATGGATGCAAAAGAATTAAGAGAGTATCAACCCCACTCAACAAATGGTGGATGAAAACCAAAGCAACTTAGATTATGAGACAATTAATCAACTGAGCATGCCAAGCAACCTAAGAATCTCCAATAGACCAATCCAAAAGTGTGTCACTCACTCACATAGCAGGGAAAATTTACTCTCAAATCCTTGAAACGAGCCTCTACCATAGTCTTGAAATAACTCTACAATCTCCACTATAAATGCAATGATTCAAAAACTCAAGAGGACTTTAGAGGGTTGTAATGTTGGAAAAGGTTAAGAGATGGAAAAATTTAAACAGAGAAACAAAATGGAAGAGAGAAGAAAATGGTAGCAAATGAGCACAAAAGAAAAGTTAAGCTGCATACTAGTCAATGAATTCCAAATTTTTAGCATTTAAAACCTACCACTCTTTAAGACGAACTCCAATCCTCAACCAACCAAAAATTGCACAAGCTTTTTTTTCCTCTTTTTTTTTCTTGAGTCTTTGACTCTTATTTGGCGCCATAAACTTGCCTTAGCCTCTTAACATAATTCCATTTTCAACTTGAAGCTTTAAAGGCACAACTTCTTTTTTTTTTTTTCTTTTTTTTTTTCACTTCATTTTCATGATATATTTTTTTTTACTCGGCAATTCAAACCCAAGAGGAGAGAAGCAAAAAGAAGAGTGTTGGGCAAACAAAATGCTAACTCAAAATTCAAAAACTAATAGCAGCAAGCTTAGATAATTAAGGCTCAAAGGGGGTGACAAATGGTAATGATGTTTGGGCTTGTGTATGGGAAATAAAGGTAAAAGAAAAATGCCTCCATCATAGTCCAAAAATCAATGCATATGAAGCTTTGATAAAGAGTGAAATCAAGTTCTAGAGAAAACTCATCACAAGGATTAAAATGACACTCATATGAAATGAACGATTAGGCTCAAAATCTTCCAATAGGGTTAATAAGGTGGCACTCAATTGATCTTTGGATGAATTCAAAGGAAACAATAGCATGATCACAATTAACCAAATGCTCAGAAATCTAAAGAAGCAGAAGTTAACCACTTCCACATGTAAGCAGAATATAACCAATTAACTCAAAAGCATAATCAAAATCTTCTCAAACTTGAAAAATTCACCAAAGAGTTAAAAACTAAAATGTGGGTTCATATGATATTTCAACCCTGAAACTGGAAATCTATGAAAGACTGAATGCCAAAAATTAGAGATGAAGGTCAGAAAACTCCTTCAAATGCATTTAAACACGTTTATGATAGGCAAACAGAGTTCCAAAATCAAGATAAATTGTCAAAACATAAATCCAGCTCAAAAGACCACAAAAATGCCTTAAAGTTTGAAAAATTGTCAAAAATGTCACAGTCAAGGAAATAGCAGCTAAAATCAAACAAAATAACCCAATATGAACGAACTCACACTCCCCCACACTTTAAACCTTGCAGTGTCCTCAATGCAAGAACACTACAAAATAAAAACTAGGGGAAGAAAAGAAGCAAGAAGCTGCGCAGAATGCAAAATCCATGAGCAAAAGAAGAACCTATAATATATTAGCAAAAGAGCAAAAACCAATAGGTCTAAAGAAAAGTCAGACGGTGCCCAAATATCCATATACAAAAAAACAAATGAAACAAAGACACGATAACAGACTCTAACAAGGTAACATCTAGACACACAAAAAAAAAACAAAAAACAAAAAAACAAAATAAAACAAAAGACTCGATCAGCAGGCGAACTTTAAAGAAGATGGAAGAAGAAAAACGGCGGCGACGGTAGGGGACTGGAAGCAGGCGGGGACAGCGGCGAATGGAAGAGAAGGTGGCGGCGGGTTGGTGTTTGAGAGAAGAAGAGAATGAGAACAGTGGAGAAAGACTCGAACACGACGGCGACGAGCTTGCAGGAGGAGGAACACGACGGCAGGGAATGGTGGAGGTGGCGGCGGTTTTGTTTGCAGAGGAAAAGGGAGAGAACGGAGGGTGGCGGCGGGTTTGATGGCTGATTTTCGCAGGGGAGGGTTTTAAAAATCTGATTTTTGGTCTTTTTTTTTTTAATGACTGAACCGGACCGGTTCAGTCTGAACCGAACTGGTCTCAACGAATAGGGACCCGACGCGGAACCAGCCGCGGTATTGACCCACGGCTGGAATTCCAGAGAGCACAGCCGTGGCGGCGGTTTTGCAGCGGGAAATCCAGTGCAAACCGTCGCGGGACCCGCCGTGGCATTCTCTGAGGCGGTTTTCGCGGCTGTTTTCCATGAGACACGAAATTTAATGACGACGACATCGGGCACACTTAAATCAGTTCTAAAGACACTAAAATTGGTTTAAACTCAGCTAAATCAAACACAAAACATCACCAAAAGGGTTCTCAACACACAAAATCCTAACACTCAGGCAAATGAAATCAAAACATAACAAAACAAAATATCAAAACGGAAAACATAACCTACATCTACTGAGCTCCCCCACACTTGTATTTCAGCCAATCCTAAACACATGAAGTTGAGGAAAACAAAACCAAAACACATGCAATCAAGGACACAAACTAAAGAACAAGAAAGGGGAAGATGGAACCCGGATTTAAGTTGAGGCTTGTGCAAGGTAGGGCTTCAAAAGATGCCCATTGACCAAACTCTTTATTCCGGTTGCCTCATCTTCAATTCTGATTGCCCCGTATGGGTGGACTTCAAGAACAGTGTAAGGCCCATCCCATCGGGTCTTCAACTTACCTTCCCGGATTTTGAATTGTGCTTTGAACTTCAAGACTTTGTCTCCCACTTGGAAAGTTTTCCGGAGAATGCCTTCATCATGAATCTTCTTGGTCTTTTCTTTGTAGATTCTGGAGCTCTCATAAGCATCCAGCCTCATCTCTTCTAATTCCTGCAATTGAAGTTTTCGCTCTTCTCCACTAGCTTCATAGTCTAGATTACACCTCTTAACGGCCCAATAGGCACGGTGTTCAAGCTCAACCGGGATATGGCAATATTTTCCAAAATCAATTCTATAAGGTGACATCCCGATTGGAGTCTTGAATGTCGTTCTATAGGCCCACAAGGCTTCCTCCAGTCTTGAAGACCAATTTTTACCATCCGGCCTCACTACTCTCTCTAGAATTCTTTTAACTTCCCTATTTGACACTCTAGCTTGCCCATTAGTTTGGGGGTGGTAGGCTGTAGAGGTTTTATGCAAAACACCCATCTTTTTAAACAAATTTTCAATAATTTTATTACAAAAATGGCTACCCCTATCACTTACTATAGCCCGGGGAACGCCAAATCTACAAAAAATATTGCTCTTAAGAAACTTGGCTACCGTCTGGGCATCATTCTTCCGAGTGGGTATAGCTTCCACCCATCTAGAGAGATAATCAACTGCTAACAAAATGTAAGTATAGCCATTAGAAATAGGAAAGGGACCCATGAAATCTATTCCCCAAACATCAAACACCTCACAAAACAACAAATGTTTCTGAGGCATTTCTTGCTTTTTAGAATTCCCCCCAAAACGTTGACATGCATCACAAGTTTGACAAAATTCATAAGAGTCTTTGAAAAGGGTGGGCCAATAAAAACCAGCATCAAGGACTTTCCTAGAGGTTTTCCTAGCACTAAAATGCCCACCACACACCGAACTATGGCACGCTTCTAGAATATCAGATGTTTCCCACTGAGGCACACAACGACGTATTACTTGGTCAGAACAAATTTTCCAAAGATCCGGTTCTTCCCAGAGGTAATATTTTGTGTCAATTTTAAGTTTCTGNGTCTTTGAAAAGGGTGGGCCAATAAAAACCAGCATCAAGGACTTTCCTAGAGGTTTTCCTAGCACTAAAATGCCCACCACACACCGAACTATGGCAAGCTTCTAGAATATCAGATGTTTCCCACTGAGGCACACAACGACGTATTACTTGGTCAGAACAAATCTTCCAAAGATCCGGTTCTTTCCAGAGGTAATATTTTGCGTCACTTTTAAGTTTCTGAACCTGTGAGCGAGAAAAAGAAGGAGGTGTTACATTAGCAACCAAATAATTTACTAAATCACCAAACCATGGTAAATTACTGGACAACGAACACAAAAGAGAATCAGGGAAGTTATCAATATCACAGTCAGATTCAACTCCCTGAGTTGTAGAAGGTAGTCTACTAAGATGATCTGCCACATGATTTTCTGCTCCTGCACGATCTCGAATCTCAACATCAAATTCTTGTAGGAGGAATGCCCATCTCAATAACCTACCTTTTGAATGGGGTTTAGTCCATAGAAATCTCACGGCTGCATGGTCAGTGAAAACAATAACTTTAGAGTTCAATAGATATGGTCTAAATTTCTCTAAAGCATATACCACCGCATATAGTTCTTTTTCAGTTGTGGTATAATTCACTTGAGCCGGCCCAAGAGTGGATGAAGCATAAGCTATCACCCTGGACATTTTATCTTCCCTTTGTCCTAACATGGCACCCACTGCAAAATTAGAAGCATCACAGGAAATCTCAAAAGGTAAATTCCAGTTAGGTGCAACTAAAATAGGAGGAGAAGTGAGTAAAGCCTTGAGATTATCAAAAGCAATTTTGCAGGGATCATCAAAGACAAATTCAGCATCTTTTAAAAGCAGACATGTGAGAGGTCGGGCAATGGCACTAAAATTTTTTATAAATCTCCTATAAAACCCTGTTGGGAATTCAAGGGCGCCTAAGGCAGCGGAAGCATGAAAAAAACTGTAAATAAAAAAACTTTAAACGCCCAGGTCCTAGAATTCCCGAACGGATCCGCTAGCTGAATTTAAAACTTTTGGTTAAGTGGTATACCTCACGAGTTTCAATCGGTTTAGTTGAACGGGGCGTTTCCAAGAAGTCTACGTGACGCGTCCTTCCTCCGCCGGTAATCCACACGAACAGTTTTGGAGATGCCTAGGTGCTAGCCTCCTTCACTTCTCCAAGTGAATCCGGAACCTTTATCTACGGGTGTTCTTTAAATTCAAGAACTCTTCTTGAATTATCAAGAACAGTTTTGGCGCCTTGATCAAGAATCTAATTCTTGATCCCACACAACCTTGTCACACAATATTAAACTCTTTAATATTGTGCGCCACTTTCTCTCTCTAGGAAACAAAGATTGTGTTTTCTTTCTCTCTCCTCACCAAAGGCAAAATTGAATTTCTCCTTTGTGAAAAGTTAGGCTAAGTCCACTTTTATGTTGTGCATGAGGCTCTCACCCTTTTGTGATTTCACTCTCAAGAATCCAATTCTTGTGTGTTATCTCTCACTTATCAAAGAATCCAATTCTTCTCTAAGTCTCACTCAAGAATCGAATTCATGTGTTCTCTCTATGAATGTCGACTTTGGCTCCTATTTATAGGGTTTGGGGACTTTGATAATTATAATTTTAGGAAACCCTAAAATCAAATAATTATCAAACCATAAGATTATGATATCTTTATATCAAGATTTTATGACTTGATTTCCAATTTAAAATATTACCTTAATATTAAAATTGGAATCAAAATGCAATCTTGGAGAATCAATTTGGAAGATCAAATCTTTCCAAATCTCTCTCTCCCATGCGCGAACTCCCCTTAATTATCTTGTTGAATTTAATAAATCAAAATAACTAACTAACTCTTAGGAAGTTATAAATAATTTATTTTCCAACAATATTGAATTAAAGAATTGCCACAATATCTTTAAATCAATCTCACCAAGTCTCAAACTCTAGTTTATTGAATTAAAATATTACATTAATAT
>QANZ01027344.1:202237-221577 GCA_003254925.1 Chamaecrista fasciculata | reverse complement strand
ATAATATTTATAATTTGTTTTGCTGAAATTTCTTAAAGGGAAATGTGTTTGTTTTCCTTTTTAAAAAAAAAATCTATTTTTTTTTATTACACATTCGGCATACACAAACCATTTCCATTTTACAGTCTTTTTAAAGTCTACTTCAGAAATATTTATTTCAAACAACTGCTTTTTTTTCAATGAGACCAAATATATCAATATAGTTCTATATTTTCTTTCACTGTTTATGGTATGAAGGAGGGCACCAACTGTTTGCATCTTATATGGCATCTTCAAAATTGAAAGCAGTCCATGTTCCTCTGTTAGGGAGATGCCTGCGCCATCATTCAAGGTAAATAGTGTGCTAATCATGTTTATTATATTGGTCATTGGAACATAAAAAAATTTGAAAAACATTAGTATTATCAATAGATTGAATTAATATTTGATACATTCACATATACTATTCTTATTTATTAATTCAACTATTATATAAAAAATATGTATATAACACTTGAAGATTATTTTTTTAAACTTATACTAAAAAGAACACCTTTTAGAGAAGCTAGGCTTTTATTATTAAATTATCTTAAAATTTATTTTTCTTTCTTAGAAATCTTTTTTTTTTACAACTGTACATAGAGTTAAAACTTTGATTTTTCACAATTTTTTCTATTGGAAGTAATCCTGTACGAAGCACGGTCGAAAAAACTTTGGTAGTTCTATCTCATGATATTCTCTGCAAAAGATTCTCAAATTTGTCCAAAATTTTTGATTTGTGACATAATAGGTGTGGTAAACATCAAGTTTATCTAATGTCACTTTCCACTTTTTTTACCTTAGCATTCACTACCAAAACCAGGTAACATGTATGTCTGAAGAATAGAAGGCCAGAAAACAAGAAATTAGTAAACTTGTGGAAGTGAAGTAAATGCACAAATATTTGGTACTACAACCTTTTTGCTTCCACTGAAAGTTCTAAGGCGGCTACTATCCTTGTCTTCTATCTGCAATGGATTTCTTACTGAGATACCTGTTTTCATAGTGACAGTTCCAAACAAATATGTGAGTATACAAGTAGAAAACCATGAATTTGAAATGATTAATTTAAACAACTAACAATCAATGAGTCATATTATCATCAAACTTCAAATCATTGGACACAGAACAAAGCAACAATATAATAGCTGAAACAAAAAATAAGTTGTTCCAGAAGTGTATACACTGATATAGCAACAGTATGTAATTTGATCCAATCAAACATTCTTCATTTATAAACACGAGACAAGTCCAATGTAATTTTTCACACAAACACACTAGGTATTGTAGTATTGTACGTACTTTAGCAATGCACAGGAAACCCTATAAATTGAGAACCAGAGGAATATAAAAAAACTTGGTAGACAAAATTTAAAGCACAAGTCCATCAACTTTTGATATCTTGTCTGGGAAGATAACATATCAAAAGATTACTGGCAAAGACCTTTATGTTAATAACTTAAACAAAAATTACATGTAATTTTGACTAAAATGATTGAAGTTACACTAATACGAAAATGCTACTTAGATAAGAGTACTTCTTAAAGATGAAGAAAGTAAAAATTGTGAATAATAAACTATCATATAATTATAAAAAAAATCTTGGGTGAAAATTGATTGAAGTTCTGTTATCACTTCTCAGAAACAAAACTTTAATAAACAGCAAACACATACTTTCCAGTGTAGAAGCCAGCAGAAAACCAAGCATTTAAAACAACAGCAAGATCTGGTTCTGAGCCATTACGTTGATCCAGTTCAGAATGATTCCTCTCTTTCTCTGAATTGCATAAAAAAACATGGATAAAGATAAATACAATTAGGAAGTACATTGTAAAAGAACCAATTGAACCAGAGAAAGGATGTACAGCATGCACAATATTGAAGTTTCTTTCCAACAGAGACAGACTGCAGATTGCATGTTATTATTTAAGGTAGTCATGTTATTGAAATAATATAAACAGAAATCATGTCTACATTTATCAGTTTAAGCCACTACATCATACTTCTATACATAGTCTCTACTGTTGATTATTTGAAGCCCCTAAAATGCTATAACTACCAGATTCCAATAAAGAATCAATGGGCTCAACTACCAAGAAATATTAAAAAGACAAATGAACGATAGAAGCATTTATCATGGGTTTAAGAAGGACACAAGTAGCAGCAAGCCAAAGATTTCTAGTTTTTTACTCAATTTGTTTGAAACTCAGATTTAGCAGTTTCTGGATATTATTTTTTTACCCATCTGATACAATTATGAGAATGAAGGAACCATGGAGATACCTTAAAAAACAATGATGAGAAATGGAAAAACCATTAATAACGAGTCCAATCAACTCAAAGGCCAAATCAACAAAGATATTTATGAAACTATCTACTTTTAGTCAGCGATGTTACCTTCTTTTTTGTCAGGATCACCATTAATGGTCGTTCTAATAGTAGACATGGCGCTCTCAGCAACTTCCATCGCTGTTTTGAGGATGCTATCATCTTCACAAGGAAATGCCTTTTCAGGACACCTTGCCACAGATTGATCATTACAATGTTTACCAGCACATGTTCCACTTAAAGTACAACAAGATACTGATGTGCACAGAGGCAACAAACATTGACTACAACATGGGCTACATGAACAGAGTACATTTGGAGCAGAAACATAGCAAGTAGACATTGAATAATCCTGGGAATTTGGATATTGTACACCTGAATTAGAAGCCATAGTCGTATATTGGTAATTCCATCCACCATATTGATTAAGTTGTTCTAAAATCTTCTGCCTCTGCCCCTCAACTTCATAGTACTGGCCTAGTAGGCGATTATACTCATCTACACCTTGTGTATGTGGATAATTGTTATGTGCCTCTAGTGAATGTTTGATGTCTTGACCACCTGATGCATCCAGATCAGTTTTGGCTGCTTGCGAATCTGCATGATTATTTTCTTCCAAATCTGAAGCATTAATAGTCTCTCCTGAATCAGGTGCAACCGCCGGAACACAGCTTTTTTCATCAACAACTCTGTGTTTGATTTACAATAAACAATCACAGCAGATGGATCAGTAGCATATTTAAGTGTGACGAGTTTGTGGCATTTCTCATATGCCCTCAATGGACATGAACCAGAATGTGTTACAATTTTGAGAGTTATACTAGTTGGCGAGGTGATAAAACAATAAGGCATTAATTAAAAGCTTTCCTTTCTGTTTATACAGGCAACACACTTTTGTGGTCACTTTCAATTGAAAATCAACAGTTATTAAAAAAAATCAAAGGATCAGTAGTCCAAAACAACAACAACTCAACTTAGCCTATATAGCATAATTATCATAAAACTCTGAAACGTTTATGCATAATGAAAAATTAGATATTCTTAGTAACAAGGTTAAGATCGCGATCTTAGATCGTAAGATTGTATAAAATCGAGATCTTAATAAGGCCAACCTTGCCGGATCGTATTTAGTTAGGATCGAACTAAGATCGCGATTTTCTAGTTAAGATCGTAGAATCGTACGATCCATACGATCTGAGACAAATATTTTTTTCTGGCCCAAAACGCATAAGTGAGGCAAATTTAGGGTTTTCCTTTCACAAATCACATTTATCTTTTCACTTTTCACAGTCTCTCATATTCTCGCCGTTCCCTTTCACATTTATCTTTATTTGTAAGATGTTTGACACAAAAAAGATGTAAATATACCATAAAAATATAAATTTTTAGACATATTTAGAATAAATATAAATTGTTAAGATCTTACGATCCTAATTTTTTTGTACAAAAAAAAAAGTTAGAATCTTACGATCCTCGATTCGATTTTACGATTCGATCTTTTTTTTCCGCTCCCATCTTTGTTAAGATCTCAATCTTAATAACCTTGCTTAGTAAATATAAGGATATGAAGCACCTCTGAATGAGAAGGGAGCATAATGCTAATTACCTTCCAGTCTCAAGATTTTCAAAATCATTTTTAGAGTCAACTTCTCCAGTGCTGCCAGTGACTTGCTCCATCTCAGCTGAGTTATCTTTGTTTTTGCTGCTATGCATTACCTATAGGATGTTTCACAAAATCAGAGGAAATATTATAATACTATCTCAATTAAAATGGAAGTCAAAATCAATATTACAAAAGAAAAAAAAAATCTAAATTTCACATAGCAACCACATGTTGAATTTCCCATACAATAGGTGAGAATGGGGTTTTTACAATTTATCGCAAATTAGTGAACTAAAGTTTCCCATTTAACAATCCAACCATTACTTGTGCAGTAAAATGAGATATCATATAAAACGAAATGGTAATTAGCAGGGGGAGACAAAGTTGCAAGTGATTTATCTTGAACTTGGGAAGCATGAACTAAAGACAAGATATGCTGAGTGTTAAACCAAAAAGATAATAATAATAATAATAATAATAATAATAATAATAATAATAATAATAATAATAATAATAATAATAATAATAATAATAATAATAATAATAATAATAATAATAATAATAATAATAATAATAATAATAATAATAATAATAATAATAATAATAACTGTGGATTCCATGCTTCTACTACGTTTACCATCTGATATTGGCAGTGAATCAATGGAACTTTGCAGAAATCTGAGAGCTGGTGATATCTAAAAACTACTGAACTAGTCTTGATAAAAATAAATTACAAAATTAATTATGGAAGAAAAGAAAATCAAATTGTGGAATGATCAATAACGTCAAAATATGCATGTCTCAGAAATAAGAGAACCTTGTAAGTAGAGATAGCCTGGTCAGCGGCATAAATAAGAGCTGAATCATCCCAGAGATCACCCTCCTTCCCCATTGAGAGATAGCTTAACTCTCACAACCTGTCACAACTCACAACTGATGTAAAGCTGAATTCAAGCTGTAGACCAATAATACAGCAGCAGACACTTTGGACAAGTTCATAGCTACTTCATACCCAAAATCGAGCTAAGACAATGCTGCAAAACCAATGAGACAGCTGTGTGCTTTAGACAGACATTAACTCATGTTTTCTCATACTCAAAACTGATGCAGATTCATGCTAAAAACATTAAGATGCTAAATTTTGGACAGACAACATAAATTCCACGCTCCAAAACTGACATCATGCAACAAACCCGTAAGACAGCATCGCATTTCAAACAACTTTCTATCTCAAATTCTATTACAAATTAACAATGACAGACAAAATCAAGGGTGGTAAAATTCATGGGAAGATTTTTACCAACTCAATCTGCAACCAATGGGATTAAAATGCAACGGAGAACCATTGGAATTTAACAGCCAATTTGGATATATTGAATACTCAACATTCCAAAAACCAAGTTAGAACTTAGATCGTTTTGGACCGGTGATAACTAAGGTTTACAACTCAATTCAAGCTAAAAAAAATAGGCATTGTTCAGCACCACTTTAATCAACATGTGTTTCATAAATCATAAGAACCAGAAGATTCTCATCCAGAATCATGACAAATTGGAGATCCGAGCAGCATATTTACTCACTACTAAAACAGGAGTATATAACAGCACACTAAACAAGACTTTCATATAATATCAATACCAGTCATTAGAACATTTGCAGAATTAGTTCTATTCATATGAAACATACTCACACACGATACAACTTCTTAGAACATAACAAAAACAAGTCATTATCCAAAATACACCGATTTAGAAAAATAAATAAAAAGTTCCCCATATTTGCAGCAGTGAAATTAGTATACATACAGACCGAATCGGCAGATATCAGTAAAACCTCAAGAATTAAGACCATCTTATAATTTTGGTAGACTCCATCCATTTCAGCAATACTAATCACAGTTCACAGTTTTGATAAATTAGTAGGAAAAGAAAAAGTGTTCGGGCATTTCACCTTGCCGGTCGAACCGAAGGATCGTCAAGGTTGAAATAGTGACGGCGAAAATGTTATTTCCGGCGACACTTGTCCTCCTCAGTCACCTACTGATTTCGTTTCTCAAGACTGCGAGGATTGAACTCCGAGCTCCTATTGCTAGCTTCGATGCTGTGCACTCGTCGCCCATGACGACGCCCGAATTGCCCTTTTATATATAGGTGGCTCGGCTCTTTTGTCACCAAAAAAATATATTATGGCTATTAAAAAAATAAATTTCTTTTTTTATATATATATTTAAATCAAATAACTATTAAATAATATATAGAACTGAAAAAAAAATTCATTTAATTATATATAATATAATACATATAAATTGGGTTAAATATACCGTCATATTTCTATGCACTACTTTAAACTTAAAAATTTACATATAAGCATATAACTATACTTATTCATTCATAGTTTCATACTACGCTAATATCTAAATCTAATATTAAATTTATAATAGACTAGGTTGGATGGATTGCGACTTTAGTTTAAAAATAAAAAATATATATCTAAAATTTACAATTTTACTACGAATTCACAAGTTTATATGTAAAGTTCAATAAAAAAAAAATGTTTGTAGTCAAGTTAATTAAAACTAAGAAAAGATAATAAACTAGACAAGTTTACAAGTCAAAATTCGTCTTTAACAACTATGATTATGACTATGGTTATGGTTGCGGTGACTTCCCTCAAAAGAGGAATGAGAATTGTGTCACCTCTTAATTCACTAATCTTTTATAATTGCTTCTGATGTAGGTGAGATGTAAATCCTCTGTATTTTGAATGTTCTCAAGGTATGTGTTGCCTTTTATATCATTATTTCTTGTTGTTTATGGTTCAGAACAGCAAACTTGATTTGTTCATAGTTTATGTATGCCTTACAAAATCTTTTGAGCTCTATTTGTTTGGCCCTGTACTTTATCATGAATACACTATGGTCTTGTAGTATGAGATTCTTTTCTCTATTGTTTTTGCTATATGAGAGAACCTTCTCTTTGAAAATCATTGACAATTTTTATTTAAATAAGTTCTTCTTCGATTTCTATTTGTGATTAGAATGAATTGTGAAGTGAAATTGTTCTTCCTAAACCAACTTATTTGAAAAATGAGTAACTTTGGTCTCATTTTTTTTTCTTTGAAAGATTTGGGTTATTATTCTTGGTCCACTTCTCCACATTCTGACTTCAAGATTATTACATATGGTTCTTGCAAAGAAGAGTTTGTTGGTAGTTTTAGTGGTTGTTGAGAATGTTGTATTTTCATTGATCTATATTTATTTATTGTTCTCCCATCAATTTATGTTTTTGCTATGGGTAGATTTACGAACGATGCAGTCTTTGGATCACAAATGGTAGAGTCAAGAGGATGTGCCTAAAGATTTGGGTTTATCAACCCCTATCATCATTGTTTGGCATTTGGTACTGTGATCTCACCATTAACTCTTTTGCATATGTTGCGGTTCAATCTCCCACCGGCTCTGGCTTAGGATAATTTTTTTTTTTGTTTTCTCTGTATTTTCAATGGCAAAAAAAAAACATTATATCTGCATCCGATCCATGAAAATATAGTCTACCAATTACCTCAAATTTATTTGAAGGTGAAGTAGATACATCCATGCCAATATCCTTTCTGTAAATATGGACAATGAGTGATCACATGGGAAATATACACAATTGTGCATGGCTTAATGATAGAATAAAAATATGGAATTGGAGCAACCGTATTTACATGATAGACATCTTCCTTCACTACAAAGATATCACGAGTCATGATAGCCTCCCCAGTAACCCAAAAATATATTACTGAGAAGATGAAGTGACCCGTCCATATGTCAAAATGGATCAATTATCGCTCCATGAAACGCAGTTGTAAATAACGTCATGTCGTTATGAATTGAATGGCAGAGAAAGCTACCTCCACGATTCCTCGTGGGACCCTAGAGCTTTAAGAATGCTTTCTACCCAGCTGTCAAAAGGAGGAAAGTTATCAAAAACAGATCATAAGAATATTACAGTGCAGTCTAAATACTTGGCCACTTTAACTTAAAATCAAGTCATTCAACGTATCTGCCTTGATTCTTCAATTCATAATTCGCTTAAACTTATTTTAAAGCATCCAATGCATCTTTCCAACTTCTATGGCATAGCTTAAGAAAATAAAAATAGAAATCTTGACTTGGAAGAAACATCAAGTACCTGACAAATATAGAGATAGCAGTACTAGTAAGGGAAAATAATTTTTTGCTTTCTTCTTTTTCTTTTTTTAAAAGAAAAGAAGCATTTCTGAACTGAAAGGACACCAAAATTAGAAGAGCTAGCAGAAACATCACATGAAAGTAACGAATCCAAGTTTCTTTTATATACCAGAAGATGTAAAAACTCAGTACAGAGAACTGGTTCTATATACCAATAAGATGCCATAAGTCATAGTGCAGAACTCTAGACAGTATATCCGAAAAGATCTATAGTTAGTAATTACCCTTCAAGGCCTGGTTGTGGTGGGTAGTAGACATTTTTGAAGCCTAATCTTTTTGCCATTTGAGCAGTTGTTTCACCAATGCATGCAACAGAATTGTTCCAACCTGACTCTGAAACAAGATTCTTCCAGGCACTGTTACATCAGATTACATGAATTGGGTAAATGCCACAGAACTTCCCAAGAGCAATAATAAACTGTTATAATGTTCGAAATTAAAGGATGAAGTAAATTCCAAGATTTTTAATTAAAATATATGAATTCTGAAGTCATTAGGACCCTCGTCTAGCAAAGGGACCAAAACTGGATCCCAGATTGTAATAATATTACTTGAACTGATCTAGAATCTGTAACGTATAACTCATGCATATATTAAAAGGGTTTAAAAATTGAATGTATATATCATCAACTCTAGGCAGGTTATAACTAGGTAATAATTTTTTTGTAAGAAAATACAAGAGAAAGAAAGAAAAAATAAAATAAGATAAGAAACTCACCGAATTGCAGATGGTGAAGCTACTGCAATGACAGGTACATCAAGTGCCTGCTTTAGAGTCCTTTGGTCAACATGCTGAACTGGTACCTGCCATATGACAGATAGTTCAGTTATTTTTCATTCGTTCAAGTTCTGGCAACAGCAGCTTAGGACCAAATCCAAGGAGTTACATCTTGTAGATGCCAAAGGGATATATAGGTGGAGATTATTATGAAACTGTGCGTTTGCACATATGACACAATACAGAAACTTGAGGGGAACAGGGTAAGAGAAGTCAACGTTTAATGATTTGGTAACATATTCCTCCAACTTACTAACACTGAAAGGTGACATGGCACTTAGGAACAGCAAAGCTATTGGCCAACAAGACCATGAAACTGTTTACTGGGAATTCAATTCAGGTAAAACCAATACATTTAAAAGGTTTTAGGCAAACAATCATGAGAAACACCATAAGAATATGCAATGCCTGCAATGACGAAGTTTAATGTTAAACTATGTTTCTAAACTAATATAGAGGCACCAAGCAAAGATATTCTACCGTTGAGTATGTATTCAGCCTTGTAACCTCAAATCCACGGTTAGAAAGTCCTTCCTCTGATTAAAAAAAAATCAAGCTGACAGTTAATACACAATTACTTATACAAGTATTAAACAAAAATAATAATTATTTTAAGATGGACTAAAAATGAAATTAATAAATTCCAAACAAAATTATTCATTTACCAATCTCATTGCTAGCCTTTGCAGAAGCAGGATATAGCACAGTGCATTTATTTCCTTTCTTTGGAAGCTCTGTGGCCAGGACCTTCCCTGTCGCTGAAATTTATTAAAACCAAGATGAGTTCAACTATCTGATTAAGGATGAGATGCCAGTTTAGAAAGTGTACGATCCTATCTATTCAAAATGACAATATAATAGTAATAATAATAATAATAATAATAATAATAATAATAATAATAATAATAATAATAATAATAATAATAATAATAATAATAATAAACAAAGTAAACAGCAGTCTATGGCCCAGACTAGCATTCCAGCTTTGTTCAAAGCAATATACATGCACTTACACCACTGATACACAGAATAATCCACATAAAGTAAAGGCCTACTCTCCCCAGTCTACAAGCCCACTCATCAATTGTTCAACAAGGTAATAATCTACATATATATCTTAAAACTTATTGTCAGGTTATGGAATACTTTAAACACTTGTAGCAGTCAGTCAGCTGCATAGTCAAGAAGCAAAACTGGGATAACACAATGCAAGTGCAATTTAAACTCGGTCTATGCTAAGTACGTGGACAGATACCTTTTGATGGTGCAAAGGCAACATCAAGTGACTGTTTTGCTGACACCAACACTTCCTTAAAAATGCTTGCAGTACCAGCTCCAACAACGCCTACTTTGACATGAGGAGTACCAGCAGCTCTAAGGACCAAAAAAATAAAAGAATTGAATGAAAAGAACAGTAAATTTTTATATTTACTTGCTCTACTAAACATTTGGTCCCTATAGTTTACTCATTTTTAATTTAACCTGTATATATATTAAACAAGTCTTTCTATTTTCCAAATTTTTTTTAAGTCCCCACATTAGATTTAGTTATAACATTATAACCTTCAGGCTTACGTGGCTAATAGAGTACCTAATTGTCATGATATCAGTGCTGACATGGCCTGTAATTTTCTAACATGGTGGCACATGATCAACACAACAGCTCTGCCTGCATGCATGACACAACCCCATTTCCTCTGCCCCCTTTAGCAATTCCTATATTTCATTTGTTCCTGTTTCTTAATTTTGGGTCCAAGCTATCTTGCCTCAGTTTTCCGTTTCCCTGAATAACTGTCATTAATACTGGGTTTGAAAGGTGGGCATTTAGCCAAGTTAGATCTTCATCTAGGTTTGTCAAGGAAAGCTGGCCTGTGCATTTTATCCACCTTCCATGAGGTAGGAAAACTTCATGGCAAGCAACTAGTGCCAGAAAAACAGCACAATAATATTCTCTGATGGTCCAAAGCTCAATCATAGCTAAAGAAGAGGGCTGATAAATGGGTTTTGTTTAAGTGGAAAGAGAATTAACAACTTTAGCTAGATCAAATAAAACAAAGGGAAACACAAATCAAAACTTTGAATGTTTATGGTACCCTTCTAGAGATGTATTTATATTAAAACCACTTCAAAATGTTGGATTGTTAAATTCAGACTGACTAGATAAAGAGTTAAAATTTATAGTTATTTAATGGGAAAAAAGAAACTTGAGCTTGTAGTCAATGATAATGTGAAAATGGAGAAAACAGAGACTGAAATAGGGAAGATAAGCATTTTTTGACAACTAACGAATCATAACCAGTTGATTTGAAGATCACAGACAATTGGGTTAAGTAACTGACTTATTATTTTTCAAAAGAGATATGGTTTGCAAGTTTTTCACATATTCTGGACAAAAGAAAAAAAAAAGTATTCCACAAAGTAACATATGATACTGAAATTAAAGTCAAGAAAGACATATCATATAAAATAGGTATGTTTACCAAAAAAAAAATGAAATAGGTATCAAAATTTGCAGTAAGAAAGATAACAAATGCATAGAGTTTGTATTCCATAGAGAGAATCAATGATAAAAATACAAAAAACTGGACAAGCTTTACAAACTCTTCAATGTATAAATATGATTTGGAATTTAATTAGCAACTCATAACTCTTACCTCCATGCATCTAGAAAGACTGAACCTGCTTCTGGGGATGTTATGACAATCCAGTCAAATGAATTATCTGTCATATTAAGGAAGAAGGTAAAAAATAAATCAGTGAAAAGCAATAAGGTGCCTTTAAGCTCAATGTCAAATGCACGAGTAATGTAGTTATGAGAGCTGGAAAACATAACTAAAATATAACAATTAACAAATTCTAATGACACTTTTAAATTGAAAAGGAAAAAAAACTAAATTATGCTCCTAAACACCAAATTTCATCATGAGTCTATATAAAGGCAGGAATCCCCAAGCCAATATCTGACAAAGAATAGAAGCACACATGCAGGATCCAATGTCAAATAACAAACATACAGAAGCACATGTCCAAATTAGGCCAACTCCAACTTGTACAGATAAATTTTACATTGAAAGGAACAAGTTGATGTTGTCTTAAATTGAATAACCGATATCTCAATCACAAAGGCATGCAGTCAATGAGGTAATGACATAAAATGTGAAGATGAAGTCCACAATAAAACTCACCACTTAATACAGAAGGAAGTCTATCTAAGTCAGGTCCCAAAGTGTGCTCAATGAGAGGAAGCTCCAAACAATTAATTTTATGTTTAGCCTGCGTCCAAATCAAAAAAACATTTTAGTTTCATCCAACTGGAAAATCTTCTAAGAAGCTACTTAACACTTTTATTAAGTATTTCAATTACCCTTTAGTTATTCTAGAATCTAGACATGGTCTGGGTCAAATACTCAACTGATTGCCTTAGTACATATAACATTTTATAAAAAAATTCCCAGTGGAAGATGGAAGAGAAGAGAGAATAAAATGAAAAAAGCAGTGTAAGGAACACCAATTTGGATTATCTGTCACCCAAAAATCTAATCATAGTGAAATTAAATCACCCTAATGGTCCTCTATAAAGGATTTACAATATAAGAATCAGTGCATGGCCACTTTGACTATATATTCAGGGATGATTAGAGAAATGTTAAGCAAAGTTCAATGAGAGATTAAATGCTTTATTTAGTTTTTGACTATCTGTTGTTGATAAAAATTGAAAGATGGAACAACAAAACTTGCAAAAATACCAGTACAGACAAAGTGACAACGGTAATGCTGATACCATATATATATAATATATATATATATACTATGAAGAAAGGCCAAGTTAGCAAATATCAGTCGTCCCAGTGCATTGTCTAAGAGAACTTGATAATATACCTGGTATGTAGAAAACTTGAAGAACGCAAGCGTTATAGAGAAGCTAACAATTACTAGATCAAGTTTATATGGTAGATCAAGCATAAGCTTCAAAGTTGAAACAGAACGTGTTTCTGAGTGAAATGCCTTACTGCACTCATCCACATTGTGGCAGCCTTATGTTTTCTATACTCCGACATGAGTTTTTCTACGTAAATTATATTCGACGAAAAGAAATTAGCATGAGTGGTTTCTATCAAAGTGTATGAGTTTACATTAGTTTTTATACTTTCTTTCTTTATTTCTTTATTTACGAGAACGGCTTTAAAGTTCCAGGAAGCTTCAGGAAAATGATTTTAAAATGCCGGGAAAGAAGACACAGGAATTCAGAAGGAAAAAAAAAAAGACGAAATGTTCCATTCTTTCCGGCCTTTAATCGAACACCTAGAGGACATGGTTGCCAGTTGTCATCGCAAGCAATGTGAGACTCTAAAATAAAATACATTGCGAATTCATTCTGGATAAGTCAAAGAAAAACACGGAACAACATTTTCGAACGAAAGGAGAAGCAAGCAGGACAATGAGGGAAGCTACAGTAAGACTCAAAAATCAAACACATTGAGGCAATGAAAACGAGCTAAACAGCAAAACAAAACAGCGAAAAAAACAGCGATTCATGGTATAAACTAAGAGAGGAAGGAGAAGTGAATAGAATATATACCAGAGCAGCGATAAGCTTGACATTCTTGCCACGCTCCCTGGTGACGACGACTTTCGGCGTTAAATTGGAAGTGGACGGCGGCGAAAGCGAATCGGTGGCGGAATCAAAAGCGGAAGCAGAAGAAGCAGCGATTCTGTGAGGAGAGAGAGAGATTGGTCGGTGAAGTTGAAGACGAGAAGAAGAGGAAGGAGGAGACGAGAGAGAAGAGAGAGAAACAAGAGCCATTGGAACGTGTTGAGTATAGTGGAGAGGGCCAGCTGTTATCAGATCAAGGGGGTTCCCAATACGGCCCATGATTAAATGTAATTAATTATAATTAATTTGCCAAAAATATCTGTGGCTGAAAGGTTTAAAATATTGATAGGGCAATGTCCACTTGCCCGCCGACATTATGGCACCAACCACAATCTGCCGTTGAATGCAGATCATGATTAATGCCCCAGATTAATGTTGCCGGGGAAGAATTATCAAAAAGTAGAAGAAAAAGAACGAATTTTAAATTGGTGTTAAGGTTTTCTTAGGATGGAGGATATGGAGGGAGAAGAGAGAGAGGGAGGGGAGAGGTTTGAGACATCTTCCCCTATTTGGAAACAAGGAGATTAAAGGGGAAGAGAATGAGGCATTAACTATTAATCCTTCTTCCTCCTCATTCTTTCACAAATTACAAATACCCTAAATTGGGGTATTTTAGAGGAGAAGCTACTTCTCCAAATAAATGGAAGAGCTTCCCTCCTCTCCCCCTTCAATCTCTTCCCTCCCCTCTCCTTCCATTAATCCAAACAAATCGGGATTAATTTTTAATTCCTCATTCTCTTCCCCTCCAATCTCCAAGTTTCCAAACAAGGGGAAGAGGTCCCCAACTTCTCTCCTCCCCTCCCTTTTTCCTCAATATCCTCAATTCAAACAAACCCTAAATGTTTTAGAAATTTTATATTGGTTTTAGGGTTTGTTTGGATTCGTGGAGGGGGAGGGGAGAGATTGGAGAGGGAAGTTCTCCCCTTTGTTTGGAGAAGTAACTCCTCCTCCAAAATACCCCAATTTGGGGTATATTTTGTAAAGGAAGGAGGAGGAATGGAGACTTATAGCTAATCCCTCATTCTCTCCCTCTCCAATCTCCTTGTTTCCAACCAAGGAGAAGAGGTCACAAACCTCTCTCCTCCCCCTCTCTTCTCCCTCAATATCCTCAATCAAAACAAAGGGTTTGTTCGGATACATGAAGGGTTTAGGGGAGAGAGGAGATTGGAGGGAGAGTGGAGGAGAGAGATTGGAGGGGGAGAGGAGGGAAACTCTCCCCTTTGTTTGGAGAAGTAGCTCCTCCTCCAAAATACTCCAATTTAGGGTATTTGTAATTTGTGAAGGAAGGAGGAGGAAGGAGGATTAATAACTAATCCCTGATTTTCTTCCCCTCTAATCTCCTTGTTTTCAAACAAGGGGAAGAGGTCCCAAACCTCTCATCTCCCCCTCCCTTCTCCTTCAATATCCTCAATCCTTAGGGTTTGTTTGGATTCATGGAGTTGGAGTGGGAGGGGGAGGGGGAGGGGAGGGAGGAGATTGGAGGGGGAGGGAAGGGAAGCTCTTCCCCTTGTTTGGGGAAGTAGCTCCTCCTCCAAAATACCTCAATTTGGGGTATTTGTAATTTGTGAAGGATGGAGGAGGAGGGATTAACTTTTAATCCCTCATTCTCTTTCCCTCCAATCTCCAAGTTTCCAAACAAGGGGAAGAGGTCCACAACCTCTCCCCTCCCCCTCCTTTCTCCCTCAATATCCTCGATCCAAACAAACCCTTAATGTTTATAAAGTTGTTCACTTTGAGTCTCGAGCTATTGAATGTGACATTGTTTTCGAGGAGTATTTTCTATATTTAGTTAGAGTTATCAATAAATGATGTCAAATTGAATATTGGAAGTAGGTCACTCGTTTCATGAACACCAATTATACGAGACCATACAAGCCTATGGATGCAATCAGAGTCACATTACTGGACTGTGATAAAAGGAAAAATGTGCTGAAATTAGATGATTATTACACACCTCGAGTTGATGTGCAAGTCGCCTGTAGTTGTCCTCAACATGGGTGGTTTAAGCTTAACACTGACGAAGTGGTTCATCGAGAGTCCCTAACGGCGGGGTGTGGTAGTCTTATTAGGGACGAAAATGGATGTTGGGTTTTAAGGTTCCACCGATTTCTTGGCATCTGTTCAGTTCTCATGGCGGAAGCATGGGGACTCCTTGCGGGTTTGACTCTTGCGGCGAAGATAGGTGTTGGAGCCATTGAAATCGAGTGTGATTCTTTGGTTCTTGTGAACTCTGTGCGGCGGGGTGTTCCATCCTCATCTGATATTCATATTGTTTTGACGGAGGTTTTTCTTTGTCTTCGGCTCTTCGCACTTTCCAACAGTGGACAATTGCTCACCGGTGGCGGGAGGCCAACGCTTGTGCGAATTTCGTGGCAAATTGTGGCTGCGAGGTGCGTGCTCTGGGTGTTCAGCGTCTTCATTCGCCGTCGGCTGATCTACGTCTTCTGCTGCATCCCGATAGGATTAGGTTAGGAGACAATAGATTGATTAGGCCTCCTTAGCTTGTTGTTGCGTTTTACTGTTTGCCCCGTTGTTTTGGGGCTTTGTTTTTGCTTTCTTCTGTTGCTGGCTCTTGAGCCTGTGGGTCTATTGAGCCCGTTTACCTACCAAAAAAAAAAGAGAAGTTAATCATATTTTCAAGTCTAAATGCCACAAGTTTAGAGATATGAATTATTCTTAACAAATTAGATATCGTAAGTAAATAAGTTCAAATCAAACTTCAAAATGAGTTTGAAACTAAAAAATTAAAAATTATAAAAAGTCAAAAATATACTTTTGAAATAGCAATATCCAAAGAATGATGTTTTAAACTCCAATTAAAACCTAAAATACAAGAAAACTATTCAAAGAAAGATGTTTTAAACTTCTAAAATAATTTTAAAAATTTGATAGTAGATTAAAAAAATCTGTCATCATGTAAAGAATATATGGTAACTTCTTTGCTTAATCAAGAGCAGCATGAAATCCAAGAAAATTACTATCTTATAAGAAAAATATCTTTACTCTTTAATTTACTATTTCACTAAAGATAATAATTTTATTAGCATGATCATGATACTAGCTTGAGGGCGCTTAATATATGATCAAATATTGTTTTTAAACATCTATTTGGAGTATTATAGTATATATACAGGTACTTCCTTCTGATATTCACTAATGAAACAGATTAAAAAATATTTCAGGATTAAATAATATACCAATTGTAAATTTTATAATTAGTACAGTGCCAGATTAGTGGAGGCACAACTTTGCTTCATGATGACCATACAACGAATGACACTATACTACTCTTTTAAGACATGCATGCTACATGATGTAAATATATTAAGCACCCTCAAGCTAGTCTCATTATCATGCTAATAAAATTATTATCTTTAGTGAAATAGTAAATTATTAAAGAATAAAGATATTTTTCTTAAGATAGTAACTTTCTTGGATTTCATGCTGCTCTTAATTAAGCAAAGGAGTTATCATTAATCAAGTATTCAAGTGCACGGTTCCCTTTACTATTATTGTCCCTAGAACACTTCATAGGGTAATGCTATATAATATTAAAATGTAGAATCATATAATGCTATATAATATCATCATGCCTTTTGATCCTTCTTCGTATTGAGAAGTTTTTATAATAGGGATAAAACTTTCTCAATAATAATATCTGTAACAAGATTAAATGAGATATCTTCCATATAGAAATTATCATATCTATCACTTTAATCAACCATTTATTGGGAAAAATCATCTATAGTATATATATATATATATATATATTGGCCGAAATTATATATTATTTGTAATTGCATTTTTTATGCAAGTATAATTGTCCCGTTATATAATAACCATTCTCTTGTTCATAACAAGGACTCTGATCTGACCATATTTCATCATATATTTTAGTGACATTTTAGGGTATTTTATATTCATTTGGGATTCATTTGCATGTCTTTATGTCCTTTTATGTTGAAATATGATGCCTTGAGGTTTGACATTAATTGGACTATTTTGCGAGTAGTTGTGTGGTTTTCTCGGGTTTAATCTTTATTATTTGATTGATCCTCTGTATCTTGAGAATTCACTTACTTTCTCGATGTTCTTGATAGGTTTTGATGAAGTCCAAAGTGTTGAAATACTTCAAGGAAGGCTTAGGGATGCTTGGAGACGAGTCAGGGACCAAACCGAGAAGAATCAAAAGTCTGGAGAAACCGCCACGGCGGGTTCGCGACAATTTATAATTAAGCAGGCCCAAGCCCGATTTTGAGAATTCTGACCTAGACTTCCCTGGAATAAGCCGAAAATAACATATATGAGACGTTTTGAGGTCAGTTGGAGGCTACACACTTGCGAAGAGAGAGTTTTACAAATTCCATATCTCGGTTAGCAATTTTGGTCATTGTGTGAAGCTTTTCTTGAGATCATGGCAACAAATTCTGAAGTTGTTCATCTGTCAACCATGAGCGGCTAAACACTCATACCCGGGGGAGCATTGGAGCAAAGCATGAACTAGGGTTTCACCATTAGGGAGTTTTTCTCACACTAGAATTAGGGTTTTACATTATTGTTCTTGATTTCTAGTTAGACCTGAGAACTATTTGTGAATTCTGATTATTGATTAGGAACTTGATTTTACTTGTTCAATTATATCTTTATTGTAACCCTAGAGTCTTTACTAGTTTGGTTATAATTATAGGTATATAGCTTTGACAATGGTATTTGTTATAAAGATTGTGTTTCTTGATCTTCTTTATCATCAATTTAATGAAGGTTTTCAATACTTGTTATGATTTATCTTGTTTGAGGTATTTTCATGATAATATTGTTAGCCTAGGTCATTGGGTTATTAGTGACTACCTTAGGATGATTTGTGTGAGATGCTCCGTTTATTTTTAGTAGTGATGATTGCTTAATCCAATTGCTCCGTCGGGTACTCTCTCAATTCGGTTAATCGTTAATTTATTATTGTTGCCTTTCAATTCAATCTTTTAATCAAAAATCCAAAAATATTGTTGTTTTATTTAATTATTGTTTTAGGTCATAGATGATTCAAAGAACAAATTTCATTTGCTTTCACCCGATTAGTGATAACTTGGTATCATTTGCAATTAAACTTTGCACAAAAGTTCCTCGAGAAATCGACTCGAATTGTACCACTATAGTACATTCTTTCCAGTATTTTTGACCACCTAGCGACAAGTGCGATCAGACTCCGATTGGGTAATCTTTGTATTAAAAGACTAGTAATCACATCATACACTATAAAAGTACTTTTTTAAAAATTGAAGAGAGACAAAATTTGAGAAAAAAAAATTTTATATGATATTTAAATGATTTTTGAGGCCACAATTATATGTAGAACTATGTTAAGAATGCTTATAAAGTTTGTTATATGAGCTTGTATAATTAAGTGATTTCATGATAAGGAAAAACAAAATTGGCTTCTGAAAGAAAAAATATTTTAACCATTTGTAGTACTTCTCATTTTTTAAAGGCTTAAGTGCACTTTTGGTCCCAATACTATGACTAAGGTTTCAATTTGGTCCCATAACTATTTTTGTTGCAGATTTGGTCCCAAACCTTCGCAAAAAGTTTCACCGTTAGTCCCCTGGTCACTTCCGTCCAATTTTCGCCGTTAAATGTGACGTGGCAGTCTGACTGGGATGCTGACGTGGCAAAATCAAATGAGATGGACTAAGTTAGGATCAATATGTAACATTTCATAACTTCTCTG
>QANZ01027344.1:190847-201293 GCA_003254925.1 Chamaecrista fasciculata | reverse complement strand
TTCAGTCCAGAGAAGTTATGAAATGTTACATATTGATCCTAACTTACTCCATCTCATTTGATTTTGCCACGTCAGCATCCCAGTCAGACTGCCACGTCACAATTAACGGCGGAAATTGGACGGAAGTGACCAGGGGACTAACGGTGAAACTTTTTGCGAAGGTTTGGGACCAAATCTGCAACAAAAATAGTTATGGGACCAAATTGAAACCTTAGTCATAGTATTGGGACCAAAAGTGCACTTAAGCCTTTTTTAAAAAGTCAATTTCATCCATGAAGGATGAGTACTTTATGTTAATGACAATATTACAATATTATATATGTGTTTGTGTTTGATAACATATATCTATAAATTTTAAAGGCCAAAGTGCGAATTTGGTCCTATAACTTTGCTCCAGTTCCCAAATTAGTCCTATAACTTTTTTTGTCTCGAATTTGGTCCTGTATCTTTGCTCCAGGTCCCAAATTAGTCCTATATCTTTTTTTGTCTCAGTTTTGGTCCCATATGTTTTGAAAACCTCCCACCGTTAGTCCTCCGTCTATTTTAAATTACAGTATAGTCCTAAAAATTTCAAGTCTCTTTCACTTTAGTCCCTGACTATCAAAATGAAAGTGAAAGAGCATCCCTGAAGATTCTCAAACCTTACATCTTGGTCCCTAATCCATGAATTCTTCATGAAATGGAATATAAATGTAAAAAATACACAAATTAAAAGAAAATGACAGAGGAACCAAACTAAAAACGCAGAAAATTTAAAACCTACTGGAAAACGTACCGAAATTGCCGAGAAACTCAAAAATTCATCCAAAAACCCCAATCCTCACTGAAGTCTCACTCAAATAATCGCCTTCAAATGTTTTAAGAAAGAATTTTCGAAAATCCAAACTTTTGAAGAGGGATGTGACAGAAGATTCCCTTACATTTGGTGATTCCGAGAGAGAAGTTCTGAAATACCTTACATTTCTTCTATCACCTCCCTCCTCAAAAGTTTGTATTTTTGAAAATTCTTTCTTAAAGCATTTTAGGGCGATTATTTGAGTGAGATTTCTGTGAGGATTGGAGTTTTGGGATGAGTTCTTGAGTTTCTCAGTGATTTCCATACGTTTTTCGGCGAGTTTGTCGCATTTTTCGGTGGGTTTTAAATTTTATGCGTTTTTCAGTTTTGGTCCCTCTATCATTTGCTTTAATTTGTGTTGTTTTTGTATTTCTATTCCAGTTCATGAAAAATTCAAACCAAGATGTAAGGTTTGAGAATCTTTAGAGATGCTCTTTCAGTTTCATTTTGATAGTCAGGGACTAAAGTGAAAAGGTACTTGAAGTTTTCAGGGCTAAACTGTAATTTAAAATGGACAGAGGGCTAGCGGTGGGAGGTTTTCAAAACATATGGGACCAAACCCGAGACAAAAAAAGATATAGGACTGATTTGGGACCTGGAGCAAAGATACAGGACCAAATTCGAGACAAAAAAAGTTATAGGACTGATTTGGGAACTAGAGCAAAGTTATAGGACCAAACTCGCACTTTGGCCAATTTTAAAATATAAAATTATTTTTTAAAATTTTGACATGATAAAAGATAAAATATGACATAATATTATAATTTTTAAAAGTTTTATCAATATTTGTGAAATACTTTTCATTTGTATCTACTATTAGAATTAAATATATATATATATAAATATATGTCCTCTCGTATCATATAATTTTAAAAATTTGACATATTAATATGTCTGTATTCCCATTGTGTCTGTGTCCATATTAACATTTGTGCTTTATAGATCTCAACCATCTTAGTTTCAACCAAAAATAATTTTTAACAAAAAAGTACCTCAAGAAAAAAAAATTATTCAAACATAAGGTGCTAATGTGCCCATTAATTTATTTTTTAAGTTAATATATTTAACAAACGAAATATATTATTTCTAATTACATATGTAGAATATGAAAATTATTAATTTTATCTCTTAAAAACTGTCATCTTTTAAAAATTAAACAAATTAATTTAATCCTTATTGAAAAAGCTTTTCTTGGAGGTTGCAAATGCCGTAATATTTTGACTTTTTTTGTAATAGCACTATCTTCTCTTTTTTTATCTTCTCAATCAAGTAGCTAGCCTAGGGGTGTTCGTAGGCTGGGTTGAGTTGGATTTAGGGCGGGTTGGTTTGGGCTGAAATTTTTTAAGGGCGAGATGGTTTGGGTTGGGTTTTGGAAAAAAAATTTCAGCCCAAACCAAACCAAACCAAACAATGGCGGGTTGGGTTGGGCGGGTTGGCGAGCTAACCCATTCCAATTTGCAAACATGTTTTTTTAAAAAAAAAATACTTGACTCTACAATTTTTTTTAATCTTTCAATTTTTTTGTATTGAATTTTGGGAAAAAAGATTTCTTATTATTATAAGTCAATAAAGTGAAGTTAGTAATAGAGGAAAATAGAAAAACTCACGGCCCCTGTAGTATTTAGCAAGTAAAATTATAAATTCTAATTTTACACTTCTTGAAAAAAAGTGGAATTGATAAAAATTAAAGAGATTAGATTGATTAATTGAATGGTTGAAAAAAAAAATAAATTGAAGGTGAAGTCACTTCATGTAGTGTTAAAGCTAAAGGGGAATGATAACTCAAGAGTCATTTGTATTATACTAATTATTATTTATTTATGTATATATTAAAATAAAAAAATAAAAATACATAAATGGCGGGTTGGCGGGTTGGGTTGGGTTTAGCGGGCTCAGAATTCTGAAACCCGCAGCCCAACCCAAACCACTGCGGGCTAGGAATTTTCAAATCAAACCAACCCGCCAGCGCAAACCAAACCAACCCAAACTTGCGGGTTGGGTTGGTTTTTGCGGGTTGACGGGTTTGCCTGAACCGCTGAACACCCCTAGCTAGCCCCTTGTTTGTGCTCCTACTAGGGGTGTTCACGGGCTGGGTTGGGTTGGGTTTAGGGCGGGTTGGTTCGGGCTCACAAATATTTGGCGGGTTGAGTTGGATTGGGTTAAAGAAAATAATTGAGTCAATCCAAACCAACCCAAACCAAACAATGGCGGGTTGGTTTGGGTTGGGTTGGCGGGTTGGCCCATACTAATTTTTTTTTATTTTTTATATATTTATTTATAAAAAATTTGGTCCCTCTTAAATTTTTTTTCTTTAATTTGGTCCTTCACAATTTGTTTTTTATGGACTAAATTGAGAATAAAAACTTATTAATTGACCAAATTGTAAAAATAATATTATTTGTGATATTAAATATAATTTTAACTAAATAAAAAATTAATCACTTTTTATTTAATGTTTTTGCAGGCTGGCGGGTTGGGTTGGGTTGAGGGGGTTCAAAATCTTGAAACCCGTAGCCCAACCCAAACCACAGCGGGCTCAACTTTTTGAACTCAAACCAACCCGCCAGCCCAACCCAAACTAGTGGGTTGGGTTAGCTGATTGGCCCAACCCAATGAACAATCCTAGCTCCCACGGTATATTTTTGGCCTTCTCTGGACTGTCATATGGCATCTGGAATAATTGCAACCGTTGGATACTTTTTGCATCAAATAATAATAGTAATATGAAAAATTATTAGTGATAAAAGTAATTAGCCACAAAAATGGAGGACATTAGAGATAAAGAACCACATAGGAACAGTGATCGAAGAATTTCACTTGGTATTACTATCTCCTAAATTGTAGGAGAGTTAATAAGGAGGTTTTTTTTTTTAAATGTATGAAGTCATAAAATAAACTAATAAAGGATAAAACATATTTTATAAACGTTTGCATTACAATACTTTGCTAATAAAAAGCAAATGATTAATTAAAATCATTGGTTTGATATAAAATTAAAATTGATACCAAATTTCAACAAAATTTGTGAAAAAAGCAAATGCATTATACAAACATACAAAGGTTGTGAAAATATCGAGTGCTCAATTTCTTAACATTGACTTGACTTTTCTAGTGTTGAGCTATATAACTATATGACCAAAAGAAATTATTTCTGCATAGTTAAAGAGCTAAACTCTTGAAAACTTGACTTTCTGTGGGTTATACCAACAGAATGAAATTTCATTGGGGTGAATACACATGCAATCAATCAAAGGATTAAAACTTAAAAGGGTAAATAGATAAAGTGATAAATGATTTGATATCACTTGAATAAGATTTCCAGTTTACGACTTTGTGAATGAAATTATTTTTATTGAGAGACTATTCTATCATAACTAAATATATATAATACATGTTGAATTCAAATTAGTCAAAACCAAATTTCAAAGAACATATAGACAAAAAAAAAAAAAGGTTGATAGAACTCAATAAAATAAATGAAATCTAAAACCGAAATAAATGCAAGCAAGCACACACAAGTAAGCATTGTTAAGATAAATTATTCCAATAAACAAGTTTAAGTTGGTCATTACTCCTATGTGTCTGTCTAAACAAATTTATCAATTGAATCCCTAGTTTGCTACCTCAGGTTGTCAAAATTCAACTCCACTCCAGAATAAGGAGGGATTCTTGAGCACTTAACAGATCAAGCAAGTTACAAGGGAGAGAATTTAAACTCCCCAATCAAGCATTCAAGCGTGATGCTGTTGTGATAGCTACTAATACTCCAGCACTCCATTCAGCTTACTTGTTGTTGATGGCCTCCATATACGGGATAAGCCCCATATGCAGCAGCATATATGCTTGGGTCATGAGGAGAAGGCAAGGCATATCCATAACCATCATAAACTGGGCCTCCATAATACGCCCCACCATTCCAGGGGTTGCCAAAGTCCATTCTAAACTGCAAGCCATCAAGGTAAATATTCAATTTAGTGAAACCACCCAAGAAGATCAATTCGTATTTAAACTTGAAATGGTTTTAAGAAAAAAAAAAGAAAGAAGCTAAAATGCATAAAACATCATACACTTTAGTTATTGTACAAAAAATCAATTTACTTGAACTTTTGATTTTGTGTAAATAAAATCATTAGTTGAGATCTTCATAAAAAAAAGCAATTTTTATAGTTTGTTGGCTATTATTGAATACAAAAATATTTAATTTTAAGTTCAAATCTATGTAAGAATGAGATAACAATTACAAAATTAAAAAGAAACTTGATTTTTTAATGAAAATCTTATTTGCACAAAATCATAAATTTAGAAGGTCTTCCATCACTTTTTAAAGTTTAACTTTTTTCTGAAAATGACTGAAGTTCAGAGAAATTTTGTGTATTTTTAGTCTTGAAAAAAATCCAAAACATGCACCTATTTATATCTATATCTATACTATTATCTATATCTATATCTATACTATCTATATATATGCATGAGGAGTGTTTTGGTTGGTCAAAATTAATTTTATTATGAAATATTAAAATAAAAAAAAAATAATAGAAGGAGTCAAGTACCTTCCCACTACTACTTGGAAAAAAACATAAAACTTTCCACTATAGATATTTATGAGAAGGACTTTAAAAAGTGAAAACTTGCAAACAATGTGTAGACAAAGAATGTGAGAGAGATCAGGCCAAAAAAAAAAAAGAATGTGAGAGAGATAGAGAAATGCCTGCTTGTTTGCTGGATTGCGGCCCCAAGAAAGACGAACTGTTTGTTTCCCAATCATTGTCCCACTCAGCTTCTGCAGGGCCTCTTCGGCATTATTTCTAGAAAAAAAAAAAGAAAAAAGTTCAGAATGAAAATGAATTGTCAAGAATAGTAAAGAATACTCGTGAGTATGCACAAAATAGAGAGGTCACCTGTTTGCAAATTGTACAAAACCACATCCCTTTCCAACAGGTATCTTAACAGAGACTATCTCACCGTACTGGGAGAATGGTTGCCTAAGATCATCATCTGTAACATTAGGGTCGAGTCCTCCAACAAATATCTACAATGTATAACGGGTTAGCCATAGAAGAGTAGTGACAATGCCAAGAAAGCTGAACTAACAAAATAGCTGGATAACTCACAGTTGTGTTTGTCGAATCTGATTCAGATTGGCTGGATGTTCCATTTGACGCATGGCCTCCTACACAAAAGAGAAAAAAAAAAAANAAAAAAAAAAAAAAAAAAAAAACAGGCAGAAAAGTTATAATTGAGAGATGATTCTATACTAAAGACATCCTTAGAGAAATTTGTAATCAGATGGAATTTCATTATTTGATATTTCAAGCTTGAATCCACCTTACATAATTAAAGTCAATTTACAAAAGCCAAGTTAACCAACTACAAAGTACAAACTTAATATTCATTTTACCACTCTGGAAGACATAATAAGAGTTGTTGATTTTGTCATTTCAATGAATTCATTCATCTGCAAAGACATGGCTGCATGCCCGTTTGTTAAATTAAAACATAGGCTAAGCCATAAGAGACTGCTGTTTTCATCCATCAAATTACAATGCAGAATCTAAGATAAATTAAGTTAAAACAGGAATATGTTGAAGCATATTCTTTCAGTGGGATGTTTAGTGTCTTTTTCATTTTTCCTGTTAATAACCAAAGTTTCAGATACAAGAAGCAAGGAATGTGATTTGGTTTTTGATACCTTGTTGATAGCCAGATGATTTCCTTGGAGTTGCAGCACCAATACGCATGGGCCTGCTAGAACAATAAACACCATTCATTTCAGTCATAGCCTGTGACCTCTCATTATCATCTCCAAACCTGACGAAACCATAACCCTTTGAACGACCAGTAGTTGCATCAAAAACAACTTTTGCAGCTTTAACAGAAGGATATCTACTAGCAAAAGTTTCATGCAACAAGCTATCCGTAACATCTGCAGCTAAATCTCCTACAAAAATAGAAAGATCAGGAGCATTATCTGAGCGCTTGTCTCCTGTGCTAAATGTTGCCCAGTTCAAGCGGAAAGGTTGCTCTGTGTTAGGCATCAAAATGGCAGCATAATTCTGCAAAACGTTCTCAGCCGTGGCATGTGAATAGAATTCCACAAACCCATAACCCTCTGATAGACCACTCTGCTTATTGCGAATAACCTTAATGGAGGAAATCTAGAAAAATGTAAGACTGTTAGAATCGATAATTGGTCAATTTTTCATTGATCTATCTGAAGTAATTCAAAATGCATGCATGGAACAATTTTCTGCTATAAGAAACCTTTTTAAATTAATATTATATTTTCTCAGTCAATTGGGTGGCAAAGAAATTGAGAGTAATATCAATTTTCAGAGAGAGACAGAGAGAGAAGTTGGAATATATAGAACCAGAAAATGAAATCCATTACTAGGTCAAGTGTTAGTGCACCTGGTAAGAAGTCAGAAAGTGACATCACAGAGAGAGGTAACGAGTGGATTGGGTTTTCAATTAGTGCTAATTGAGAGAGAAGACACAAAAAAGGAAATGGCTGAACTTTTCTACTTTGCTTGGTTGGAGAGAAATCCAATAGAACAGAACATTATATCTCTCGTGATACAATTTCTGTCAATACAGGAATATTGAAGTTCAAAATATTACATTTTCCTCTGAGACTCAAGTGATTTTTGAAATCCTTTCTCAAAAGTTAATCATTAAAAACAACAATAACAATTAAAACATTTTCCCACTAGAAAAAGAGAAACAAAACATCTGAGTGTTCCATCCCACATCACATATTATACGATGTGGACTTAAACATCCTATACTATCCAAGTCCCTTTCATCCACTCAGTTTTGAACTTCCTTATTGATAAGGAAAGCTTGTAGTTTTCATCCAGAATTCCATTCACATTATTCAATCCATAATTAATTCCCTACCATATACGGAATGATTTCCATTACTAACCACATCCTATAATTCCATCATAATTACTAACCTGCCCCTACCCTGGCTTATTTTATCCAGATAATACACAGTGTGACACCCACTGGTACGCTAAATATCAACCAGAGACCTTTCAGTTTATACAACAACAAAAAGTAAAAACAGTCACAGCAATTTCTGAACAATTTTCATAACCTATTTAGATATTGAATTATCAAGAACAAAAACAAATATATCCCCCTGCTTCCGACGTCACAAACATAACCTAGATCAACCATACCAGTACCCGCCTCATTGTACATTATAACATAGAAACAGGAAACCAACAATCAAAATCATCTATTCCCGAATTAGAAAGTTCCTGAGCTTCCAATACGAAAAAACTAAATTAAATTAAAAATAAAAAAACAGATAAGAACGAAAATTAAATAGGACCTCTCCCGTGGAAGCGAAGCAGCGATGGAGATAATTCTCATCCATCCAATGATGTAAATCGCCGACCCAAATCGTCTTGTTCTCGCCGCCGTTGGATCCCTGATGCTGATGCTGTTGTTGTTGTTGAGGGTGAGGGACATGCGGTAACTGCTGGTACTGATGGTAAGGCATATAGGGTTGCGGTGGCGGCGGCGCGTAATGTTGAGGCGGCAATATGTGATGCTGCATTACCATCGCCGCCGCAGGGTATTGCATCGGCATCCACTGTTGCGGCAGAGCCACTGGCTGCGGCGGCGGAGGCGTCGCCGTCGGCGTCGGCCGTTGGTTCTGCTCCGTTTGTTGTTGCTGTTGTTGCTGCGAATCCGAGCCGTTTGATTGCATCTCTCAATTAATAGTTTATAATTACTTGTTCCCTCTTTCTAATTATGAATATCGCAGATTCAATTACCAAACGCCAAGAGCGAATGAAAGAAAACCTGCTTCTTCGTTTTTCTGAGAGAGAAAGCTTGAATCTGAGGTTTTCAGAGAGCGAGAGTGAAAGAGAAAGAAGAGATCGCTGTAAGGGTCAGAGAGGGTGATTTATTCTGTTGAGAGGATGAAGGATTTCATGAGTTCCCCTCGTAAACGAGGTTGTTTTGCTAGCCGTCAGATTAAGTGATTGGCTTCGATCTCAACCGTTGGATCTATTCACGAGGGGATATACATATTACACTCTTCGCTTCTCTCTCGAGGATACGCCGCCAGCTTGCCTTGCCTTCGTCTTCTGATTCTAGTGGATATTTTCTCTGATTTATGAATTTGTTTTTTTATTTTTGAATTTTGAATTTCAATTTTTATTTTTTATTTTTCATTTAGCCCTCACGTCAGTATGTGATCACATTATTCTTTTACAGTTTCACTGGAAGTCTGTAACTGGATGAGAAGTTATGACATGAAAATCAACGAGATGTGAAGTGAAATTTCCTCGGCATCGTATCTGTATCAGGCTGCATCATGCAAGTACTATCTAATAATTTACCACTTCAGGTAAATTTTGTTGCAGTTTTACTTTTTGAAGAAGTTAGTGCATATGCAACTAAATCTTTGTGATCAGTGTATGAATTTGGTGCGTTTTATAATTAATCTAAGCAAGAGAGATTATTAATAGAATAATAAAGTAACATAGAACAATATTTTGATTTGATTAAAATTAACAATAGATATAAGAAAAATAAAATTATGGAAATATATAATTAGCAGATTTAGTTAGTCGTTTGACTTTTAATATTTAAATCTATATAGAGATTTAAGTAGTACTTTAGATTATTCAATAATATTTAAATTTAAAAGAAACAAAGTAAAAATTAAGCGTATGAGTTAGCCTGACAAAAATCCATTTGATTATTAATAATTTTAAAAAATGGTGAAAGCTTTAATTCAAAATAGATATAGATATATACCAAATATTTACTTGTAGTTTTAATTTTTTTTTTGGCCTGAAGTTTTAAATTAGATTTAGCTGAAAATCAATATATATGATAATCTATAGTGTGTTTGGCCAAAAAAAAAAAGGTAACCTATAGTTTGTCGATATCTAAAATCACTTTTTAAATTATTGTTGACTTGTTTCTTTCTATTTTTTTTAAATTATGATTTTTTTAGTTTATCGGTGTAATGGTTTTAAAAAAATTAATCTCATTTAGATTTATGTAAGTAATAAATAATTAAAGCTCCACCAACAATGTTAATTCTAAAATATCAAATTGGGATATTCTTAGAGTGCAGCTCGACAATGTAGATTGCATTAAATCATTATTGGTTCTATTTAAGTAGTACATTACTTTTGAATTTTGATTATTAACTTTTTTTTCTTGAATAACTATTAACATGCAAGTTAGTCTATATTGTATATTATTTTTTGTGACATTAATTAATAATTATTATTATATATCTTATATTATATGGCTCTATCCCTTTTCTGGTTGTCCTCCTTTTTTAACTTTAGGCTAAACTTTAATTAACCAATCAAAAAGTATATAATTATTCATATTATAATTATAAATTAAATAAAAAAAACTAGAAAGTGGGTTGAGAACGTGGGTTGTGCCCCTCTTTTTTGTAGGCCAAAACCTCATCACTTGGGTCCATAATGTTTACTATCAATTTTATTTTGATCCCTAATATTTATGTGCCCGTTAGAACACGCAAAACCCCTAGTATATATATATGTTTCGCCGAAGTGAAGGTACCAGGTTCGAACCCGTAGCCTCTTGTATTAACCAAAGAGATCAAG